>JAXRKP010000113.1:348784-376284 GCA_037039925.1 Doris montereyensis | reverse complement strand
TGGCAAGATATGTGACAGATGAAAATGGAAAGAAACTGGCAAGATATGTGACAGATGAAAATGGAAAGAAACTGACAAGATATGAGACAGATGAAAATGGAAAGAAACTGGCAAGATATGTGACAGATGAAAATAGAAAGAAACTGGCAAGATATGTGACAGATGAAAATGGAAAGAAACTGGCAAGATATGTGACAGATGAAAATGGAAAGAAACTGGCAAGATATGTGACAGATGAAAATGGAAAGAAACTGGCAAGATATGTGACAGATGAAAATGGAAAGAAACTGGCAAGATATGTGACAGATGACAATGGAAAGAAACTGGCAAGATATGTGACAGATGAAAATGGAAAGAAACAGGACCTATTAGCAGCACTTGCCAATCACAAACACTCAAGAGCATAGGCAGAACCATAAACATGACACTGACAAATGTATTTTTGATATCTGACGTATGTCACAGTATACAATAAAGCAAGATTATTCAAAACAGTAACGCCAAAAGGACATTCAAAGAAACTTCTTACTAAACTCTTAGACTTTATAATGAGTTTAATAACAAAAAAAGGTTTATAATTTGTTTGAATGCAGAAATCAGGGAGCAATCTTTGGCTCAAATCAACTCATAATAAATCAATAAAATCTAAGCTCACGGATTTCTTTACAATTTCTTCACTCACCTTGAACAACGAGGTGAACAACTTCAGTAGCCCCTGCATCTGCCTGGATGCTGAATTCTGGCAAAACTTCATCAACATATACAGTCGTGATCGGTGGCGTTACCCACTTTAGATATGACAACGGATACACTATGAGGGAGGGAAATGATTAACAGAACAGTTGAAAAATCTTTCAATTCTTTCATTATACCTATGTTTTACACATCTTTTAAAAGGATTCAACACGATTGCCTTTATCTACAGATGGCCTGTTTTCAAATCAATGTCTTAAATATAGACTAGGACATTCGTTTGAAATTTGCAAATTTGCTTGGCAAAAAAATATAGGCAAATTGATTATGCATGAAAGAAAGTTCTTTATGTTCTTTGTGAATCACCAAGGCTGGTTTGAGGACAATATGTGTCCATGGTTAAATATTTCTAAATTGAAAGCATAAAAAACCTTCCAAACATAAGTCCTAAACAACATATAACATATCGTCGGTGAAACTGTATAAACGAAAGTCTACGATATATACGATATGTGATTTGTCTTTTAAATGATCAAATGCATGCTTCTTTCACGTTTTTATAAATATTGGAGACTTTGATCCAATACAAAGCAAATCTAAGGGCAGTTTTCAATTTTCTCCCCACCTCGGAAACTCTAAACCTGTAAGTCAAGGAGTGGACTTCGTTGTTTAAATATCTAAACAAGTTCACCTCTAACAGTGTGAGTCCATTTTGTGCACACAACTGATAATTCGTTTCCGTTTACTACATTCTAAAGACTAAAGTCGTTATCGTATTGTAATCCAAAACATAATGTTTGAAAGCCCTGTTTGATGATCTATTACGCCTTTTTTGTTTTTGGTTCTCTTTATAAATCATATCAGGCAGTGTGTAGACATGTTCACCGCAACGTGTATCAATTACACGGGCAGAGCTCAGTCATCATGTGTCCTGCAAGGCTGCCTTGCGGTGTAACAATGTAATTGTGGGCTAATTTCTTGGGTCCCAGATTTTTTACCCAGTCCGAAAGCTAGAAACGCTAGGCAAGTCTTGCGTCTTGTAGGGCAGTTGATGATTGAATGCTGCTAGGTTCGTCATGTCAAAATTGTATGTGATACTCTTCAAACGTGAGACATGGTAGTTTGCTGTCTTGTCCCAATGATTCCACAAATTCAAATTTTTAACAATCATCTGTCAATTGGAAAAAAATTCCTCTTTGACAATTTTTTCCCCATAACATTTCACTCACTCGCTCTTCTTCCCATGTATATGGCTTCCAGGAGTGACACTTTCTTCAAGGGATCATGAACCTTTACGTGAAAGAAAAACATAACCAAATTTTATATCATTCACAAGTTTGAATCTTATATAATAACTTCCCTTACAAGAAACTTAGTTTTCTTAAAATTAAGAACTGATCTGATAAGGATAAAAAGAAATCCACTCAGATTTGTGACTTTATGTATGGGTCCAGATCTGTTGAATTATATATTTTTTTTACTATAAATCCGTCTCACACAGTATTATGAATGCTTCCTACTTTGACAGCACTAAGTGACAATGTTCAAGATGTGTTTTTCTTTCTTTCTTGGAAGCATTCAACATTCAACATATGCATTTTCCAAGCCACAAAGCTCTCTGTTACCACTGATAATCCTAAGCTGCAGGTTTAAACAGACACTAGCCACGCCTTGCCACGTAAAGAAGACATCGAAAACAAGCAAATACATTCAAATGAAAAATATAAAATCTCTACATTAAAACCCTTTCTATGAGTGCTTTGCTGCTCATGGCAATTAAAAGAATTATCTTTGGCAGTGACAAATTTGCATAACTTCTAACCCGTATTTTGATTTGAATTGATTTACACACATCCACAACAAAGGTGATCTCGGGGGTTTTAGTAGGATTTTAAATTTTGGTCGGGCTGCCCTGTAAACAACCAAGGGATCTCTAATGTGCACAGAGTGTTGTGACCTGCACACGGGACCTTTGTTATTATCGCCTGTCTCTGATGGGACTAGGTGGTGATCCATCTATCTGGACCACGGGGGTAGATTTTGCAACAAAAAAAACTCAAGAAAATTGTTCAACCGTTAACAGGGCTCGAATCCACTACCTTTTGGTTGAGAGGCCAACACCATGCCTCTAGACTACTGAGTCCCCTATTACCTATAACCATAATTTTCATTAATCTAGCACCCCAGACCTGCAGTTTGCACTAAGCCAACCACCAAAGCCCTCATAAACAACAGGAAAAGACCACGGCTGCATATAAAATGTGGCCTTAGTATTCTAGGGAAAGAGACTGGACTGTAGGATCATGCGTTCAAATCCTAGTTCCCTGAAGCGTATAAAATATGGCCTCAGTATTCTAGGGAAAGAGACTGGACTGTAGGATCATTAGTTCAAATCCTAGTTCTCTGACGCGTGTAAAATGTGGCCTTAGTATTCTAGAGGAAAAGATTGGACTGTAAGATCATGGGTTCAAATCCTAGTTCCCTGAAGCATATAAAATGTGGCCTTAGTATTCTAAAGGAAGAGATTGGACTGTAGGATCATGGGTTCAAATCCTAGTTCTCTGACGCGTATAAAATGTGGCCTTAGTATTCTAGAGGAAAAGATTGGACTGTAAGATCATGGGTTCAAATCCTAGTTCCCTGAAGCATATAAAATGTGGCCTTAGTATTCTAGAGGAAGAGATTGGACTGTAGGATCATGGGTTCAAATCCTAGTTCCCTGAAGCGTATAAAATGTGGCCTTAGTATTCTAGAGGAAGAGATTGGACTGTAGGATCATGGGTTCAAATTCTAGTTCCCTGAAGCGTATAAAATGTGGCCTTAGTATTCTAGAGGAAAAGATTGGACTGTAGGATCATGGGTTCAAATCCTAGTTCCCTGAAGCATATAAAATGGGGCCTTTGTATTCTAGGGGAAAAGATTGGACTGCAGGATCATGGGTTCAAATCTAGTTCCCTGAAGCCCTGTGTTCTTGTGAAGGGAACTTGATATGTTTCTCCTCATTCCTTTTATCATCAAGTCTGGGCACATAAAAATGGAAGAGGGACGCGCTACTGTCAGAGATGAAAGAAAGATAAAAATGTGATCGTTGAGGAGACTAGTAGTGTGTGTCATGCAAGAAATCTCATGACCTTTGTGTTGTGAGAGACGTGATACTGTGTGATCATAGTCAATCGTAGGCAAGTCTGCAAGGCCTCGATTTAACTTTCATTTCATTACAACAATGGAAACTAGATGATACTTCACTGCAGATTTTAACGTGGCTAAAGGAACAGCAAGTGCCAATCGGCCAAATACTTTAAAGTACAGCAAGTGCCAATCTGCCACATGCTTTAAAGTGGCTGAAGGAACAGCAAGTGCCAAATGCTTTAAAGTGGCTAAAGGAACAGCAAGTGCTAATCTGCCACATGCTTTAAAGTGGCTAAAAGAACAGCAAGTGCCAATCTGCCACATGCTTTAAAGTGGCTAAAGGAACAGCAAATGCCAATCTGCCACATGCTTTAAAGTGGCTGAAGGAACAGCAAGTGCCAATCTGCCACATGCTTTAAAGTGGCTAAAGGAACAGCAAGTGCCAAATGCTTTATAGCAGCTAAAGGAACAGCAAGTGCCAATCTGCCAAATGTTTTAAAGTGGACATGAGACGGGTCCAGATATGGTGTGATCAGAAGGTGTGGGTGGTATGAAAGCAACAGCTGGGGTGAGCAAGATGGGGTCAGGCAAGGTGTATCCATTTGAATAGAGAAAAAATATGGCATGTGCAAACAGAACCAATCAAACATTACCTGGGCCTCTAAATATTAGATACTGGTTCTACAGACCTCAGGGCCTAGAGAGAACTACTATTAATACACGCCTGGGCAATGTTGACACTATACCATCTCTGTCAATCAACACCAAGAACTCAAAGCAAAAAGATGATTTTGCAAAAAGTTTGTCATGACTTGCACAGAAAAGGTTTATTTCTGGTTTGGTCTGTTCAATTTGGCCTTACCATTTCATCCAGATCTTTGTCTGTGAAGTCTAGAAATGTTTTCCAAGTATTCATGCCCTTTGAAGAAGAAAATGAAAAATAAAAATAAAATGCTCGCTATTGACAAAACAAATGCTCTTAAAAATATAGTTGTTTCAATATAAACAAACTGTATTCTGAAACATTTTATGATAATTACAAGTAAGGAAACATAAGGCACAAATATGATAGGTTTCATTTGGGTGAAAGCACACAGAAATCTACTGTGAAATGAAAAAGCAAAGAAAATATTACCAAGTGCGATTAAGCTAAATCAAATTCCCTTAACCTTCATGAAATTTGCCTAGCCATTTGCCTTTCTTGACTTTTTTCTTGTCACATGTTCGCATTACCTTTGACCTTTTATAATCCTCAAATCTTTATGATATAATTATTGTTGGCACATATATCATCTTTTGTGTTTTGCTTGCTTCTTCTTATTGTGTATGTGAGTTTGTAAGTTATATATTTTCATTCTTATCCATACTATTGGAGTGATGAGCTGAAACTCTACCAGACAAAGACTGCTTCGCTTTTCTCACATGAATCATTTTATCCCTATCAATCTGCGACACAAGATCTTATCCAGTTTTCAGCCGGAAAGAAAAATTCAAACTGTGTACAAGAAAACAAAAAAACTCTGAATTAAATGCTTAAATAAGTAAGAAACAAGCTATGACAAAACTTACCTTGAATTTTTTTTTAACCCTCTCCCCTTTTTCTAAACCCCATTTGAAATATTATTTTTGCCCCAAACTGCAATTCTTATCACATAGCTCTGCCGTTTGCTAACGAAACACTTTACAAAAACACTTTTTTCCCTTTTCAGGCAATTCAGACAAAAATGAAGTCATGTGTATCATCAAAGTTTGAAAATGTTGATAGTTATGAAATGAGAAGCAATTGAAAAACGTTAATATGAAATGAGAAGCAATTGAAAAATGTTGATAGTTATGAAATTAGAAGCAATTGAACATTTAAGAAGACTGCATAGGCTAGCGAAGGTGACCTAATTGCAAATGAAAGACTGTATATGACCCATTTCCAAACAAACAACCGTTGAGTGCTGCTGACAATTTAAGAAGACAGCATAGGCTAGCACAGGTGACCCAATTGCAAACAAAAGACCGTATCGGCCAGTTTCCCCAACGAACGTATGAATACATTCGCTGACTGAGCCCTCTGCAAACGAAAGACGGCATAATCATTTCAATTGGCCAAGTAGGTGTTTTATTGACCCAGATGGACAGCCCCCATGAGTGGGTCCATCGTAATCCTTGAGGGGGCGGGAAGTTTTGTTGTTTTAGTTTAACTGAAGCGCGAAGTTAATTGATTTCGATCGGACGTTAGCAACGCAGTCGATCGCATCAACATGTATTCTCCCACTCATAAAAAAAAAGCCTTCAAGGCCATTTAGGCCTATAGAGGCGGAGTTTATCCCGGTTTCTGTAGCGTGATGATTATTTTCATTTACAATTTAGTTGTTGGGAAATGAGTGTTAAGTAACTTTCCCAAGGAATACAAAGTTGGGTCTAGCTTTGCCAGGATTTGAACCCGGGACCTCATGATCCCAAATCCAGCAGCTACTTGGCATAGGTCAAATATGAATTATTTTTTGTCTTGGTCTTCGGTGTGAGATGGTTTTGCTCAACGTATGTCCCCAAGTGTAAATTCTCCTCAAATTAAAAAAAAAATCTCTCAAAAAACCCATTTTTTTTTACAAAAACCCCTACCTCCCTCCCTCCCTCCCTCTCTCCCTCTCTCTCTCTCTCTCTCCCTACTCTCCCTCCCTCTCTCTCTCTCTCCTCTCCTCCTCTCTCTCTCTCTCTCTCTCTCTCTCTCTCTCTCTCTCTCTCTCTCTCTCTCTCTCTCTCTCTCTCTCTCTCTCTCTCTCTCTTTTTCAAAATAAAAAAAATAAACAATTTCGTGCCAGAATGACTTTTATGTGTTCTTCAGACTACGGCAGTATATAAGATAATGATAATGAAATAGAATTGTATTTATTTATAATATATTATAACATATTATCATTAAATAGTAATCATAATAATAACATCATATTGTTATACTTAAACATGTTCACGTATTTATTACAGCCTTTCATTTGCAATCGAGTTTCTGTTGTTCATGCCAACCTTCTTCGAAACGAAAGGCCATAACTGACTGTGTCTGGCAGATATGGTCTTTCATTTGAAACGGTCTAGTTTGCAAACAAAACACCGTACACGCGGAAGCTGATCATACGGTCTTTTGTTTGAAATTAGGTTTGCAGCTGGCGAGGCCGTCTTGTTTGCAAACGAAACACTGTATACGCCAGAAGCTGACTTTGCGGTCTTTCGTTTGAAATTGGGTCACCAAATGGAGTGAGTGTCTTCAAGACGAAAGACAGTATAGCCTGCATTACGTAATCAACAGAAGCTGTCAATCTCTTGATTAGTTTGAAAAAAAAATCTGAAGCCCAGGGGAAAATTTTAAGATATAAGGGAGATTTTGTTTCAAAATATCAACGAGGTGGAGGACAAAACACGTTTCTCGTGATTGTGCCAAAACGTAGCAGAGGCTTAGGCTGTTATACGGTCTTTCGTTTTCAAACCGCAGAGCTGCCAACCTTTCCAAATTAAAAAACAAAACAGACTCTGACCATGCAAACTAATTCTAACTTGAAAACCAGACTCTGACCATGCAAACTAATTCCTACTTGGAAACCAGGCTCTGATCATGCAAACTAATTCCAAAGTGAAAACCAGACTCTGACCATGCAAACTAATTCCAAAGTGAAAACCAGACTCTGACCATGCAAACTAATTCCAAAGTGAAAACCAGACTCTGATCCTGCAAACTAATTCTAACTTGAAAACCAGACTCTGACCATGCAAACTAATTCTAACTTGAAAACCAGACTCTGATCATGCAAACTAATTCCAAATTGAAAAACAGACTCTGACCATGCAAACTAATTCTAACTTGAACAACTTCCCCAAAATATTGCGGAAAACATTGACAATTTAATTTGAATCAACCCCTGTTAATCAATTTAAAAAGAAACATGTTGAGCTAAAATTCACAATACAAACCATACCAACATACAATCAGTGTACTTCAGGTTGTTCACATCTCATAAGGTAAAAGTAGTTTTGCAAACTCAGAATGGGCGTCTCTAGATTTTCACCACCATTTTGTCCGAGTCCTGCTGTTAACTTATGGTTTAAATTTTTATCTGAAAATTATGGTTAACTCTCACATACTTACTTTTCACAGCAAATACAGACTTACAGACACAAAGCCCAAACATTTATCCTAAATAGATTTTTTACACACTGGTTGGCAGATATGTCATGATACTAACCTTTTTGATGACATCATCAGCCAAAAAAGACAAGTCACACCTGTTCAAAGCATCAATCACCTGACAGTCAGCGCCGTGTAACTGGATGCCTTGAAACATATGTAGCTGCCACCATGGTTGTTTACCAGGTAAAGGCGAATGAAACGACTTTGGAAGGTAAAATCCTTAAAAGTTTGAGGAAATGCTGAAATGACAAAATGATCGTATCTCTATCATGACTGATACATATCTACTGTATTCGCAGCAAATAAACAGCAGGTAGAAGGGGTTTAGCCAGAAAAAAAAAGTAACATAACAGTATTCTCTATCTCCTTTTATTGCTTGAATCTAAGCAAAATCAAGATTTCAAACCACAATCCAGTTGTTTATCATTGACAAATGATGCTACTAGCAAAAAAGGCACAAAATCAATCAACAAAAAAACAAACTTGAAAAAATCAAGAAGAAGAGGAAAAGGAAGAGGAAGAAGAAGAAAAAGAAGAAGATGAAGGATGAAGGAGGAAGAAGAAGAAGAAGAAGAAGAAGAAGAAGAAGAAGAAGAAGAAGAAGAAGAAGAAGGAGAAGAGAAGGAGAAGGAGAAGGAGAAGGAGAAGAAGAAGAAGAGAAGAAGAAGAAGAAGAAGAAGAAGAAGAAGAAGAAGAAGGAGAAGAAGAAGAAGAAGAAGAAGAAGAAGAAGAAGAAGAAGAAGAAGAAGAAGAAGAAGAAGAAGAAGAAGAAGAAGAAGAAGAAGAGAAGAAGAAGAAGAAGAAGAAGAAGAAGAAGAAGAAGAAGGTAGCATACAATTATCCAACATTACCAGCTTGTTTTGGATCACCGCTGCCGAGAAGATCACAAGTGTGTCGAGTTATTGTGGTCCAGGGGCCTCTGTGGAGACAGCAATAAAACAACTGAGTGTCATTTACTCTGTCCATGAAAGTGGTGATCTCAGAGTGAATTGAGAGAAACTAGCAAGATAAGGGACAGATGGAAAAAAGATGGAAGAAGAAAAAAAGGCAGGATCTAGCATAAATGCCCACCAGACACACACCAAAAAAAAAAAAGAGAAAATAAAATAAATAACCTCATACACCAGAAGGTAGAATGGGAACTAATAAAGAAAGAAACGTTAATAAGCTAAACTTGTACGAAGATGACAAAAGTACATTTGGAGTGACAATTTTCCCCTTTTGATCCTATCAATTTAACTCATGTACAGGTGTAATGGATGTGGTATGTTTAGTTGAAATATTTAGTATTTTTTTGTCTGACGCTTCGGTTGCTATAGACTGGCATCTTGGATTTTTGTCACAAAATTTTCAACAAGTTCAATATTGAGAGGCTTCTATTGTTTTCTACAAATTTCTTTCAAACTTTGCACACATCCTTTTTGATATAATATCTAAACTTGATCAGATCGGATTTTTTGATTCATTAGTATTTTTATAATTCTATTTTATTTTTGAAAATAGAGTATGAGTATGCCCACAAATATAAAAAAAACATTATGCAAAAAATCATAGGAAAATACTTTGAAATGTCATAAAACCTTAAGGTGATCTCAACTACTTCTTTTCGACCCTGTTTGAACTTCCCCAGCACCTTGTTACTCCCGGCGGGATGGTATCTTTTGATAACAGGTGTGCAGAATATGTCACATATTTTCTGGGCTATCAGAGGCAATACTCAAAACAATTCGTCAAAAGACATTGTTTTGGTTAGGGTACAGTACATTGTGACAATTAAAATGAGTACCAACTTTTAATACTTTAGAAAAAAAGTTCTGAATTTCAAAGTTCAACAGCTATGTTGAAAGATAGGCCGGCATTGTTTCTAAAATATTTGTATAAATTCAAAAAATCGACACTGAGCTTCTTTTATGGTATCATTGTGAAGGAAACGAACTGCTCTAGTCACTAACACAACAAACTAGATTTGTCCCATTTTGGACAAAAATGACTTTCCCACTTAATTATAATGTATAAGAGTTCATTTCGTAAAATTTCAGTGTAGCTAAGAGGCTGAATTTGACTGTGCTTAAAGGCCAACCAGTCTGGTAAACTCATTGCAATAAAACAAAAATTAAAATCTAGATTTGCAATGCCGCATTCGTCTTTATTCGTAACAATGTAAATCCTGTTGTAGGCCTAAAATTTATGCTAGGCCCTGTCAAGCCAGCAAAGGAGTCTTTGATTTAACATCAGACACCCACAGATAAATGAGGTGATTCACACCTACATTTCGTATCGTCATGAGACACTTGCAGACCAGTCAGTCATTGACATATCTTGACCAGATCAAAAACCATAACAGGTGCAAACTAGAAGCAAGCAATGATGATGGTCTGGGTTGAAACTGAATTAAGCCTTATTATTTGATGTAATAGCTAACCTATTTCTGTGTTCAGTAGGAAAAGAGAATAGGAAATGAAATTTTAAAGAAATATACACTCTTTCATTCTGTTTTTTTATTTCTTATATATCCTCCTGCCTCCTGTTTTAAATCTTGCGTTCTAGGCTTAAAGATCTGATCGATTGACACTACGTAACAATATCTTGTTTTAAATCCCTGTTTTCGTGTTAGAGACCGTCTGGCTAAAATGTCACTTTTTGTTATCTCTCAGACAGAGATCAGTGTACTCTAATTTTTTGGAAAATGTAGTGGGCAACTCACTTCATATTCTCAGATGTCTGTAGCTGAAATGTCTTTAACATCTGTGGACTGTTCCTGTAAATATAATTGAGAGTCAACATAACAGACTGAAATAATTTTTTATAGACATGGATTTAGAACCAGAGCACTGGCTAGAGAATTTAGTACTAAAGACTTTGTAGGAGCATATCGACAGTGAAAGTCGCAAACTGTGTAAGTCTAAAATTAGTAATACCTTTTTTTTATATAGCTTTTTTTAACATTGGGAAGCCCCTATGGTTTGTCTACATAGGATTAAAATGCGCAGCATCTTTTTTTGTGGATTTTTTCAAAACATCCAAAATTGGACTTACGATTCGCAACTCTCACCATCGATATCTACTCACCACATTTAAAATCGCACCACTATAATAAAGGCCATATTTTTTGTACAGGCGAAGTGATGTTTTTTTATATCCTAAATTCTAGTGAACTTCAAGATATGAGCTTCTACTCACTGCAGTTTTTGTGCGTATCATGCGCAATGTAGATCACGTGGTAATTGAAGAAAAGAAATCACGTTTTTATACCGTGCATGAAAGTTTGTTGATGAAATCACACTAATTTTTGCACAGTAAATGTATAGCATATTCGGAATTGTAAAAAACATCATTTCGTTTCGTTAATTTGCTCATTGGCACTGAAACAACATGCCAGTTCTGAGTCAAGATGAACGTAATGTCGCCATAGGACTTGTTCAAGGCGGCATGCCTTTCAGGGAAATTGCCAGAAGGATGAATTGTCACCACACTTCAATCTCAAGATTGTTCCAACGACATGATGCCACCGGTAGTGTCCGACCTTGACAGCGGAGTGCACAACCACGAGTGACAACGCAAGCGCAGGACCGCCATATTGTGCTTACTCACTTGCGTAATCGGTTTCAAACGGTATACCACACAGCCACCACCATTGTTGGCAATAGAGAACCAGCGCACCAAATACCGTCCGCAACAGATTAAAGAATGCGGGATTAAACTGTTGCCAGCCATACGCAGGCCTTGTTTTAAACTTTCGGCAACGCCAGTGTCGTTTGGCTTGGGCTCGCCAGCATCAAAGAATGATTGGACGTTACTGGAATTCAGTGCTCTTTACAGATGGTAGCCGATTTAACGTTTTCACCCTGATGGACTTGTTCAAGTCTGAGTAATTTGCTCCAAACTGCGTCATGGAGCGGAACTGCTTCGGAGGAGGAAGTGTTCACGTGTGGGGAGACATCAGCTTCTACTATCAGCCACCTTTACACTTGTTTAGAGAACTGGTTACCACCCAAGTATACCGGGATGAAATCATTATGACTATTGTCATCCTAACATTCCAGGCGTATCAATGCCTCCTCGTTTTCCAACAGGACTACACTCGCCCCCCCACTAATCGTATCATGATGGACATTATTCGACAACAAAACTTTGATCTGTTGGACTGGCCATCATATTCACCGGATATGTCACCCACAGAACATCTCTCGGATAAGGCTGGACGCCGCACATACACCATCATCTGAGTCTGAGAATTGGAGCACTCTCTGCAGGAGGAATGGCAAGCTATCCCGCAAAAGTTCATACAGAGACTCGTCGAGTTCATGAGGAGGCGGATTCAAGCTTGTTTGCATTCAAGAAGGGGCCACAGCCACACAAGTTATTAGACGCATTCGATGTGAGTTGATAATTGATTGAAAGGTTCATCGTTCTTTCCCAGTTTTGTATGGCGTTTTAATAAATATTTTTTGATTGAAGATCCTTTGTCTTTGTGTTAGTTCATTCTTATTCAAATGCATTTAAAGAAAAACGTAAAAAAAACACTCAAGTAACTAACAGAAATAGCTGGAAAGAGCAATTCACCATGATATACATATTTGAGCAGAAAAGTATAGACAACATGAAATAAAATGAAGATAATAATCTTTTCTTTAATAGAAAAAATTGAAGAACTTAAGATAAAACAACACTTTGATCGATTCCTGAAATTGGTAGACATCAACCTTACATTCCTTTGCAAATGGTATTCATTATCATGATTATCATAACTGTAAACAAGCCATTACTTACAACATTGACATAAAAACTTGAAATACGATTTAAATTCTGTCCAACAAGGGCTTATGTATTCGTCATTTATCAAAACTAACGGTGATTACATGAGAATTTTCAAAATCTTTTGTGGTAAATAACTTTTCTAACTCAGATATAGTATCTTGACAAAACTAATCTAGGATGTGAACGCTTTCAGAGTCAAAATTTAATTGTTGTTTAGAAAGCTGTATCAAGTAATCTCTGCACCATATTGTTCTTATTTCAAAATGTCCAAAGCCGATCGTATTAAGCTCTGTATGTAACAAGGCTTAAGTTTGCATTTGTTTTTCTCATTTCATATATTTTAAGACATCAGAGGCAACAGAAAATTGTTTTTGGAGGAAAATGCGATCGCATCCTTTTTTGTTATCATAAGAGAGTTACGACAATTAAGTAAGGCGAAATGTGTTCAAGGTTAGAAGGAATTTGTTTACCAGCCAAAGATAGTAATTCCAGAGACGATGTGCTCTGTGTGCAGGTCCAGGATTGTCCATGCATCGTGTAACACAGGTATGACCCACATGGAGCGGGGATTCTCTGGAAATTAGGCAAACATTTGGAGTTGATCTTGGGTCTTCATATATTACATCAAAAGACTACATAACAAAGACCCAACAACAATGACGTAAACATTAAAAAAAAAAAAAATACCAAACCCAACGAAGAACATAAGAAAAGCAATTGAAAACAAAGAAATCAAGAAAATTAAAATGAAAAAAACAACTATCTTTCTTGTTTTGTGACAGTAATTCTATGAAAAACATGTAAGTAAATAAAGTCTATTCAAGGTCAATACGCCCCATTGAGCCGGAGCTTATCCTGCTTGTACACATTTGCACTGGAATCGGGTGGGGAAAATGCCTGTTAAGTGTCTTTCCCAAGGAGCACAACGTCGACCTAGCATTAGTAGGATTCAAACCCAAGACCTCATGATCCTGAGTATGGCAACCTAACCACTAGATCACCAATGCCACACATGAAAAATAAAAAAGTTAAATAAAGTTCCTTCAAGGCTGTTATGGCCCTTAGAGCCCCAAGCTTTTACATATTTGCCGCTGGGTTGAGTGGGGGAAAATGCGTCTTAAGTGTCTTTCCTAGGAACACTACTGCGTGGCTAATTTTGCTGAGATTCAAAACCTCATGATGCCCAGTCTGGCAGTCTAACCATTCAACCACAGATGCACAATGAAAAATAAGAACCATACTAAATTTCATGGTAAATTAACAAAACAAAATAACTGGGGAAAGTCAGTGGTAGTAAGAAGGGGGGGGGGGGGGGGGGGGGGGGTTGTCAACTGTCTGTTCATGAGTATTTTTGCTATGTCTGATGAGTCACAGTAGAGGATAGACACTGATTTAAAGGGGTAGGTCTAGAAGACCACAAACTACAAGAATTCATCATGGTGATGAATGCTATGATGGAAACATTATGCTATAAATAAAGACGACTTCTATTTAATAAAATCCTATTTCTCAAACAACAATTATATCAATTCATCAGTGCTCCCTTTTCCTTCATTAGTTCACTCAAAGTGCTGGAATGATATTGCCCTTTAAGATAAAACTAAAGATCAAACATTTGATACAAACAGACAAAGGCAACTGAGTAAAAGGAAGCTGAGGACAGGGACTTGAAAAAGTTGGCCAAATGCATGGTCAGAGCAGAGCAGAAGAACTAGATGTGATCATTAAATGTAAGTCTGTTGAAAATTAAAATTCAAGACAACATGCACATATTGGGGCAATACTTGATGATAATAATGATGTTGTCATCCTTCAAATAATGATAATAATTGTATAACTACTCCTTCTTTACACACCTTCCTCTCTCTAGAGTTCCCTGCATGCAAACTTAAATTACAAAAAAGGCAAAAGTCATCGCTTTAAAATCATACTCTCAGAGAGCTAAGAGCCATACTGAAATACTGAGTGCTTCCCATCAAATTTCTCAGACAAAAAGGCAAAGACATAACTAAATGTCAAGCCGTTTTCATTCAGAAAACGCATGTAAAAGCATACAAATTGTCCAAATAATATTGCTTATCATTTTGACTAAGCAGAACAATACTAAGATTATGCTAACCATCTAAAAGATGCGTATTTGGATTTTTCTCTGTACATGTGCTACAGTACGTTGGTCTGTTTTGGGTCCACGTTGTGTCTGATGGAATCTCAGGATACTCTGGAAGAAGGAGAAAACATCAAATTAATGTATGAAATCTATTTCAATTATATAACGTTTTGATGAAAACATGTTTAGGCCAAATTTTTTCAATTTTTGGGTTGTTATTTTGTTGTGGACCATATGACAGTAGGGAATACAGTAGAGTACAGACAGCTGAAATGAAATATCTCAGAAGAGGACGGAAAGCTAAAGGAGACAAAATTAGAGACACAACAATGGAGATGAAAGCAAGGCAGATGGCGTTAAAACTAAGATAGAGATAAG
Source organism: Doris montereyensis (assembly GCA_037039925.1). Taxonomy (NCBI): domain Eukaryota; kingdom Metazoa; phylum Mollusca; class Gastropoda; order Nudibranchia; family Dorididae; genus Doris; species Doris montereyensis. Next base: position 361,048 of record JAXRKP010000113.1, on the reverse strand, counting down.
TCAACTCGATGGTTTGGGCATGTAAACAGAGTGAATGGAGTGGAAATAACTTGGTCAGCGTGCAATGCTAAAGCCCAGGATGAAAGACCATAAGGTAGACGATCAAAGAAAATGGGATGAAGACATAAAAGAGGCACTAAAGGAAAGAAATTTAATCTTCATAGAAGGAAACAGAAAATGTTAGGATAAGGGAGCCTGGAGAAAGATCATTTTGGGTATCTAAGCTAAACCCATACACCGAAGCCAGAATGGGAACTGATAACAAAAAAAGTAAGAAAGAAAGAAATTTTGTTGTGAGCATAAATCTGTAGACAATCACCTAATGTACACATGATCAAAAAAAAAATATCAAGGGTTGACAATAATATTATACTGTAATGGAAGTAAGATTGATCGTGTAACCATGAAAGGCTTTTTAGCCAGATCCTCGTAAATTCTACAAACTGTTAGAACAAATACAAAATATATAAAGGATGAAAATGGGCTAAGTCAAAAACAATAGGAAAATAGAGCAATTTAAAAGTAAACAAAATTAAAAGTCAAACTTTCTCTTCAGATAGATGAGCATTATTGAATTTGTAATATTCACATGTATAGTCAAGTGCTCTTGGTGTTTACAAACTAATTCAGTCTTTTGTATGATATGAGAATGATTAAAAAAACTTGTAATGAATGTTGCTAATGTAATTATGCAATCTTCAAAGCTATTTTGCAGGGATGAAGAAATACAAATTCAAAATAAACCAAAGAATCCTACTAAGACTAGTCTACAAATACAGAGTTAAAACACTAAAAGGATAATTTAATAATACAAACAAAGAGACGAAGTATAAAAACAGAACAGATTTCAATGACACATCATGGCTATCCATCAAACATGGATGAGCAAGGGGCTCACTCCATCGCCAAAGAATTAAGCTGCAGGACCCACAAATGACCCCGAGAATCCAGCTGAGGGCCGGTGGCGACTTTGTCGCCGTTTCAAGGGCTCTCAGACCCATGTCCCATTATAAAGAAGAGGGAAAAGATTAGCAAGGGGAATAATCTGGCTCCATTGCCTCTAATACATGCTGCGAAACCACATGTGTTCGTCAAAGTCAAGAACAAGAGGCAAATCACCTCTATAAGTCTCCATAGGAAACTTACATACAGAGAATTTAGTTTGGAACCATGGTAGAAACAAAACAATAACATGCAAAGAATTGTGGGCAGGGTAAAGCAAATTGCTTCTATAGTCATTTTTCCTCTTGCTATCTGACCCACTTTTTATGTGAGGCAAAATCCGGTGGCACACAGCATATTCACATTCGGAATTTTCATTTCTGGTAAGAATCGGCTGGCGTTTCAGTGACTGATGATTGCGTTTGGCAGCTTCTACAAGACGACATAATTAAAAAAGAAAAATTTGTGAATATGAAAGACACTGCAATACTCATGAACCATATCTAAAATTCTGACATCGGTGGCCAAGTGGTTAGGCTGCCGGACTGGGGATCATGAGGTCCTGGGTTCGGATCCTAGCAAACCTAAGTCTGCCGTTGTGTTCCCTGGGTAAGACAATTTACGCGCATTTCCCTAATCGGACCCAGGTGCAAATAAGTACAGGCACTAGCATGGGAGTAAAAACCTGTGTCAGACTAGCTTCCTGTCAAAAAGGTGATTACTATCACCCATTCCCTTCACGCCAGAAACAGGGATAAGCCCTGGCTCTATGGAACAGATTGGCCTTGAAGGAATTTTACTTCTTTTTTTTATATATATCCAACATTGTAGTTTGTTTTTGTCTACTTTCTTATTCAACGCTTCCCGCCAGTCAGCTAGGTCGATTAAAACTTGGTAACAGTAAGGCCACGGTAAACTACCACATTATGCCGTACACCTAGAAAAATCAGGACCCTCATTCGGATTAGCCTGCGCTTAACACTGAGTATGGGTTTTGATTTACGTTACTTTAAAACTTCACTTTTAGTGGAGCATTGACCTTCTTGTCACTCTTCAATACTGTTGAATACTGGTCTGAGCTTTGGGTGTAATAGTGAGAAATGGGGTTGTATGGTTGAAAAGGAATCTTTCTTTTTCTTCAGTTGAGAAAGCTATAGAATAACGTTTGAACATGTTGAAAAATCAATTGCATGCATAATCATATCATTTATGTAAACAAAATAACAGGTGGTCTTATTCAAAGATCTAAGCTTTGGTTGCCTTAAGGAGGAGGGGCGCCTCCTGAAGTAATTTTTGCTTTTGAGTTTAGGTTTTTGTTTTTAGTATGTACATGAGTAACTGTCAAAATACAGTCATCCTATATCGTTGAAAAGTTTGTAGCCTCCTTGGTTGCCATAGAAACAGTCACCATCTTGATTTTGACCCAATTTTCAAAATCTATCTCCTCACTTAGTTATGAATAAAACTACTCAAAACCTGTGCAGATCACCATTTTCATTCAATATCTAAAGAGTGACGTCTGATTTTAAAATATTTTGAAGTTTTTTTTTTTTAATGAAATTTTGAAAATACTATAGATCTAGATCTATATCGTGAATGTACAAAAACAGCATTTTAATTACAACAAATTTTTTTTCTCAAAAAGCATACAATATATAAAAAAAAACCTGACACCATTCAATTAACATTGACAAGAGGAACCTGTGTGCCAAATATAATACAAATCGTTCAGTAAATGGCGGAGGACATAGAATTTTAGTGTGAAAAAACTACATTTCGAGAAAATACAAGTAAAAAAGTCAAAAGAAAATAACACAAAACAAATTCTTCAGACGGGTTTTCCTTGTTGTAGCAGCCCCCTTACTCTTCCGACAGTCTCCGGCATTGTTACTAATGTAAAGAGGATTATAAATCTATAAATCTAGGTTTAGACGTGTATTGTTGTGAAAACAGACGTCAAAATGACCAGTTTTTGTTTTTTCCTCTATATCCTATGCTTGTGCGTGTGTTTACATACACACTGACGCGCAACGCCTCTTACATTACACAGCGATGGGCCAAAGCGACAAACGGTGTTGGCAGAAATCAGGTCACTTCGGTGCTGCCACATTTGGTGATTAACTGCCAATATACGGGTTTTTACATCTTCTCAGTCAGTACCAGGGTAATTCACGGGGTAAAATTTTGATTGTTTTTACCTGCCCTCGCCTACAAAATATTTTGTAAAAAATAAATTATATGTCATATGGACATTTTCTTCCATAAACTTGTAGATAAATGATCGTTCTAGCCGAATATGCAAAGAACAGAAAATCAACCTTTTGGTCCCAAACTCGCCAGTCCAGGTGCCCCCCCCCCCCCCTTAAGTACTTTGCAAAAATAATAAACTTAAAGAAAAATATTATCTCCAAGGATAATTATCTTAAATGAACCCAAAACAACTCTTCTAACACCTACGTGACCACCAACAGGCATACTCTCAAGTGTCCATAGCACTTGCATGACTACAAGCCAATATTCTCGCATTTCACTATCCGTTTATAAAAGCCAGTCCACGTTTCCACTAACCTTATCTACGTTTTCTACTTCTGTTCATAAGCACTCACATGGCACCATATTTGGATGAAAATGTCGCTTAAATGAGTTCTATTCTAACCCAAGATGAGGTGTTGGATGATTGAATTCTGATAGTGAGGAGAGTGGTGAAGTAGTGAATGACTCAGAGTCTGAGTCCGATGATTGGTTGGAAATGATAATGTGAGTGATTATAGCAGGTCTTCCACTAGCTCTGTCACAAGTAAGTTGCAAATTCATCCAAATTCATGCTATTTTGGGAGTATCACAGGTCTCTAAAAAATTGTCTCCCTTTATCAGTCTAATTTTATTAAATTATCTCAAGTGCAAACGATGACTACTCAAAATAGACCAATCAGAACTTACCCTCAAAAGACTTCTGCATTTTCTGTGCTGCAGCTGGGGGCAATGACTCTGCTATAGACTGTGGAGTCTAAAGGAAAAGAGAAACAATTGCTCACATTTGCAGTTCAATTACTAGCACAGCGGTCTACACTTAAGACACTGGCCATTGAGAGTACAGATAAACTATGTAGATAGAGATGGTGTCTTACTTCCTCAGGACATTTTCTAGTGTGAGGCACAGATGAAATGACAGAAAAAGAAAAAGAAAAGAAGACAAAATCTATTCTGTCCATAGCATGAACATTAAGCCACTTACAGCCGTAGAAAAGTTCCTTCATGGTCATTACGGCTGATAGAACTGGTGATTATCCCAATTTCTATAGTGTGAAGCAAGAACAAGTGATAAAATGCTATACTGTAGCTTTTGCTGTACAGCTCTTACTCAAAAACTGGTTATGTCAATTTGCATCTGGGTCGAGTGGGGATGTTAAGGATCTTTCCCAAGGAACACAATGTCGGGCCTAGCATTGCTGGGATTCAAACCCATAGCCTCACAATCCCAAATCTGGCAGCCTTACCACTAGGTAACCTTCATCACCTTAAATCAATTAGGTCAATAAGAAAACAGTCCAGTGAGTGATTTCAGGTTCACCTATTTCATCAACAAAGTTCATCAGAGACCAACAGATAATCAGAGACAAAGTGACAGAGACAGCATGTTTCATTGAAATTTACCAATACCTAGTCCCCAAAGATGAGTTAAGGGAAAACAGGCAGATGAAAGAGAAGTGAAAGTGAAAGAGTAAAAGGAAAGAGTAAAATCTACCAGCAGCATTTATCAACCGCCCAATGAGACAGCATGAGTTATAAGCATATCCATATAGCCATCATCGCACAGTACCCTGAAATTATCTCATCCATTCTCATAACTGACACAGAAGAAAACAACTTTGTCTATTGGTCCACTGCTAGAAAGTCTTGCAACAAAAACAAAACATCTATGAAACTTGCTTTCTATGCGCATAACATAATGTTCGTGAAAACACATGTTGATGCTGAATAAACTTCCATTTCGTCTGTGAGCTAACATTTTGGGCTAAGTAATTTTTTGTGGCTTTGAGAAAGGTGAAAACAAATAGCACGATTTGAACTACATCGTATTTTTAAAATGTGTCAATGAAATGTCACTCAGGAATGCTTCAGTGCATTTCATCTCCATCTAATGTGATGACAGATCATAGGATGTAAAAAAGTAAAGTAAGCTCCATACTCAAAGTTGAACGTAGCAGAACCAGGAGTAGAGTCCTGATTTTTCTAGGCATCCGGTATAATGTGGTAGTTAGCCATTGCTTTCCAGGCTGCTTTTACTTTTGCCGAGCCTGAATATACCTAGCTATCCATTTTGCTGCTGGGTCGAGGGCCGGAATTTAAATGTGCCCAGACTAAGAATCGAACTCGGACCTCCTGCGTGGTAGTCGGGATGCTGATGAGAGTGTTAAATGGATCAGTTTCATTTTGACCCGAGTCTGACAGGCCAATATGTTAGCACATTGACGATTTAAATACAAACCATAGTGTTGAAACTCACCTCCCGTTTTTCATTTGCAAGATTAATTTTTGCTCCATAGCGCAGCACCACTTCGACAACAGCGAATCTGTTATTTAAAAAAAAAAAGAAAGAAAGTCATCAGCATATTGTAGCAGTTGTTTTTTCGATGTAAACAGATTTTCTCAAATTCTGGCTTTCTGCTTAGAAATTAACTTTGATGCTCATCGCAAATCTAGTCTTTCATGGGAACATATTAGCCAAATCAAAATGTAAACATTTGTTCTAAAGAAAATGTAGATACGACTGAAAGAAAACGAAAATATTTAACTGAAAGTACATGTAAACATTTGATGAAAAGAAAACTTAAAATCTTTAGCCAAAGAAAGTGTTTCTTTCAATATACTCTGGACATAGTAAATATTGCTCATAGATAATTGCTTCTTCAGACAACAAAATAAACAGTTATAGTTAGGATGTCTATTTTGTCTAGTTATGTCTTTTCTTTAGTGGATGACATAGAAAACATATGTGATACATAAACTTTTCCGGGCAGCAGACAGGTAAGCACCTGTACAGGGAGTAGACGATCCCGCTCTCCACAAGTCTCCTGCTGCCTTGCAGGGCGGGTTTTGGCTGACCAAAGGTTAAAGGAGTTAACCTTGACAGAAAACTACCTGCTGCCTTGCAGGCCGGTTTTGGGTGACCAAAGGCTAAGGGAGGTAACCTGACATAAAATAACAACCTGCTGCCTTGCATGCTGGTCTTGGGTGACCAAAGGCTAAGGGAGTTAATCCTGACAGAAAATAACAAGGCTTGGTAGGGGTCCTCAAGGTGGCAATCCCACCATCTATATAGGGTACAGTGGGCTAATCCCCTTCTTATCCAAGCCAAACTGCTTCAGAGAAATAAATACAATATACCCGGCTTGACCTTTCAATGACGAATATGGAAACAAATACAGACTGTGATTTTTGGAACATGGAATATTAGGGCAATAAATAGAAAAGAGATAGAATTAGTTGAAGAAATGGACAAATTCAAAATAGATATTTTAGCTATTACAGAAACAAACAATTTAGGACAAGAAATAGAAAATGTAGGATCAAATCATACTTTAATCTTCTCAGGAGTAGATGTCAAAGGTAGAGCTAGAGCAAGAGTAGGCCTCCTTATGCCTGACATGTATAAGCCTACAGCTAGTAGAGGTAAATATTAAACCAAAAGGAAGAGAAATTAAAATATTAATAACCTATGGATCAAACGAAGACACCACTAAAGAAGAAAAAGATATTTTCGAAAATGATTTACAAATACCTGCAGAGAATCTTAAACCCAAACAGGAACTAATGGTTATAGGAGATTAAACAGCTAGAGTAAGCAACAGTGTAGAAACGTTGCGAGGAGTAATAGGTAAAGGAGAGACAACTTCTCCAAATGGAGAGAGACTAATAAATTGTTGGTCCTGTGGCTACAATAAATTGTTCATTTAATTCTGTATTTTACTATTCACAATAGGACTTAGATATCTCAAACTGTTGTGGGAAAACCAAATTCCCTAGGTTTTTTGGTTTTCTTCTTTGAAATTTACCCTGTCCACGATTGCGGTGATCTCAGGGTGAATTAAAAGGAGACAGCAAGATGAAAAATATGAAAAAAGAATGAAAGGAAAGAAGTAAGACCTACCAGTAGCGCCCGCCGACCTCCCGCAGATCACTAGGTCTCTGGCAAATCGGGAAACCCGGCTAGCCGAACAATTTTACAATCAATAGAGATTTCCCAATTACAGAGGTTCCACTGCATTAAAAATATGCTTTGGCTGTCATGACACATGAGTTAAACTAGAGACCTATGCTATGTACAATCTTAATACAGATACTAAAAGAATAAGACAAATTTGAATTCAAACCTCTGGTTTGCAAGATGAGCTACATACTTCAGGACTGACATGAAAAAGAAAAGAAGATCTGCTTCGAGAAGCTTTATATGGATACTAAAAAGATAATGCAGACTTGAATCCAAGCCTCTGGCTTCCAACATGAGCTACATATTTCAGGACTAACAAGAAAGAAAAAGCTCTGCTTGCGTAAAAGGACATTTTTGACTCAGTAATCTACTCACCGTAGGTACCTACTGCTTCATGAAGAGCGGTGGAGCCGTGATTTTCATCAATGTCACTGACATTAATACCGCAGTCAAGCAGCAACTCAACTGTGGGGGCATGTCCGCGGATGGAAGCTTCTACAACTGCCGCCTTGTTGGCCCTCAGGTCGGTGCATATTCCAATAGAGTTTGAACATGAGCTGTGAATAATCATTAAGACAGTAGCGATATGCAAATACAAACATTTATGTACATGCATACATAAATACAAGAGTACAAATGTTGGTCAGGACATACTGGAAACATAGGTACAGAAATGACTGCAATGATGACAACAAACATAACAACCCATCCCAAGTCCAAACTTAGTAATAGGAATATTGAACTTACTATTCTTCCCAAACATGGCTGCCACGTCCAGAGGGGAGAAGCTGTATTTGTTTCTATTCCACACGATGGCACCACCCTGAAAAAGGCACAGTAACAACAGTGTAGTAAGTTCTTTGATACAGATACATAAACTTAAGCAAGCATTCTCATTCAATCTTACTACTTTCATATAGTGCGAAGGAGCCAAAATATATATATACTTTCATATAGATGACAATTCAAACACAATGCATATCATTTCAATATTTGGTGTCTTTTATCATCCATATAGCTATAAAACCAATAACATGGTGTTTCAAATATCTTTTGTAAGCCATAAATCATACATGCATATTCTTGTCTAATTTCTAGAAATGGATAAACATCTTTAAAAGGGTAACTTGCTTTTCTTTTTTTATAATATAATATAATATAATATATATATATATATACTTTATAAGGCTTTTTTTTTTGTTTTTAAGGTTTACCTTAATCAGCTTTTTTATGATCTTGTCACTTAATGATTCCGTAGACTGGCAAGCAATATGGAGCGGTGAGTTTCCGTCATTGTTTTCCTCGTTGATCTTTTGTAAGTTTTTTTAATAAATGATATCAATAAAAAATAAACATATAGAGTGAGTTTAAATCAATAGAAATATGAAATCAATATTTTACAAACAAATTAAAAAAAAATTTACTTAGAGTATTTTTTTCTTTTCATTTTTTTCTAAAACATACATTTGACAAAGCAAATTGATTACGCATACTTCTACTTTCATCTGTGAAAATGGTAACACAGATTGTTATGTCCTTCTTTAGCTTGTTATTTGCTGATTTATTTAAGTTAAATAAGTCAATCATGACGACTACCATAGGCAACATCACAATTTCTGGCTACCACTTTGATGAAAACACAAATATGCCAAATTCTTCTTTTCTTTTTTTTTTTGCTGAGCATAAATTGAAAGACAATCAACTGTTTATTGTTACAAACACGAGAACACTTTTTTTTTAAACTCTCCCATTAAGTTTGGTTAGTCACATATAAATGTTTTCAGACTGGTAACGAAACTACCTCGCAAACATCTAACGACACGCTTCTCAGTTACAGGTAACATGAATAACAAAAAATGTCAAGAGTAATGACTAGTTAGAAAGTTAAAAACTAAAAAGTATACAAACCTCTGCACCATTAGACAACAATAATTCCACAAGATCCTCTCTGCCATGAAAGACAGCCAAATGGAGGGGAGAATTTCTGAATGAAGAAAACAAGAAGGGTTTGAGATTATAAAAATGATCTGGAGGAATGTTTCAGGGCTTCCTATTAAGATATGTTTATTACTCTTATATTTTTTGATAGTATGTTCAAGTTATTTGATGCATGAAGATCGCCTAAAGATGGACATAACATGTAATTAGACGGTAAAATTAAAATTTTTGACAGAAAATTAATTGTATGGGTTTAAAAAAACAACTTTTACTTATTTAGTAATGATGCAATTATGACGGGTACCTTGCCTAGTGCTTAGATTGATTACCGATAAGAAAATAAGACTACCAGACTTCACACCTAGGGTTTCCATTTCCACTCATGTCCATAGTCATCCCATTTCGTGAAGGCCATTGACCACGCAAAGCAAGGTACAACTGTCGTCGCCGTATATTTTTAGAGAGAGAGAGAGAGAGAGAGAGACAGACAGACAGACAGAGACAGACAAAGAGAGAGAGAGAGAGAGAGAGAGAGAGAGAGAGAGAGAGAGAGAGAGAGAGAGAGAGAGAGAGAGAGAGAGAGAGAGAGACAGAGACAGAGACAGAGAGACAGAGAGACAGAGAGAGAGAGAAAGAGTCTGTGCATGTGTGTGTATGTGTGTTTCTGCTCAGTGCTTTGTCCGACACCAACCTACCTTGGCTTGACGGCCTCACCAGACATCAGAGATGATAACGTGCATGGCCGTTGGGTGGACAAGCTAGGTGTTGGTGATATATCGTTGTGTCATCTCTCTCAAGTTAAACCTGTCCCGCGTCTCTTCAGTTAGATTCTCTTCGCTTTTTTATTAACACCATCGTCATATCGCGCCCACGGCTAGCATTCATACACTTTGTGGCAGGCATGACTTGTCCAGACTACAATAATAATTGTGATCTTGGACGGTGACTACTGCATTAACTTTATACTCCACAAACATTACATGCAAGTTCAGAGCAACAAAAGGTATTATTGTCAAAAATATAAGATCAGTAAAGATGGATTGAATTGAATGTTTCTATAAAAAAACTACAGGGATTTAATTCACAAATTCATGAGAAGTTTCATAATTTATCATTGATTGATAGAGATAAAAGATCTATAAGCAGACATCATACGCTGTTACAAAACACTTCTACCCATATTCGCTTCGAAAAAAAACCAAAATCACCTAGCTAATATACCCAGAATTTTGATTGATTATACATTTTCAAATAATAAAGTTTCACCTTACGTTTGAATATTTATTGTGATTGTGAGTAATAACAATAATCAAGAAGAGAAGCAGTGAAGAACAACACAGGACAATGTTTGTTGTAAAACATTTTAATATGTAACAATAGAGCGTGTACTCCAGAACTTTATGTTTCCTCTAAAGGATTTCTTTTAATTCAATGAGACAACAGAAGATAAAGAACGCTTGAATACACATGCGATTAAAATGGGTTACATACATTTAGTAAATATCCTTATAGGCCATTACGGTCCATAGTTCCAACCTATGTTTCTACAACATCTAGACAAGACGCTAGTCTGTCACAGATTATACTCCCCCATCTCATGCTTGTATCAATTTGCATCTGGGTCATGTGCAGAAATGTTTATTATGTGTCCTTGCCAAGGAACACAAAACTGGAGCTAGCATTGCTAAAATTTGAACCCTTTCTTTCTTTATCAGCTCCCATTCTACCTTCCGCTGTATGGGTTTTAGATGCCCGAAATGATCTTTCTTCAGACTGCCCTGTCCTGACATTTTGTGTTTCCTTCCGTGAAGTTAAATTTCTTTGCGTTAATGCCTCTTTTATATCTTCTTCCCACTTTCTCCGAGGTCTGCCTTTTGGTCTTTTACCTTGAGTTTTAGCACTGTATACTGATTTAGCTATTCTAGTGTCATTCATTCTGTTAACATGCCCAAACCATCTCAATTGATTCACTCCTATCTTAGTTTTTATGCTATCTGCCTTGGTTTCATCTCTTATTGTTGTGTTTCTGATTTTGTCTCTTTTAGTTTTCCTACTACTCTTCTTAGATATTTCATTTCGGCTACCTGCACTCTACTGTATTCCCTACTATCTAAGGTCCAGGTTTCGCTGCCATAGAGGAGAGTAGGACAATAAACTGTGTTGTATATTGCCATTTTGATTTTTGTTGACAATTCTTGTTTACCTACAAATGCCTTTCCCAGATGGTTATATATTGCACTTGTCTTTTGATTCTCTGACTGATTTTTTCTCTTAGTTTTCCACTCTGAGTTAATCGTTACTCTAAGTAATTGTAGCTTTGAACTTCTTCTAAATTCTCCCCTGCCTAATTTAAGATTTTGTGTTTTAGCTTCCTAGTTACTAGTATTGTTTTGGTTTTCTTTACATTTACTCTCATTCCTCTTTTATTTAATTCATTATGTTGATATTTAACTGGAGGTCCCTTTCTGATTTTCCAAACAGAACTAAATCATCAGCAAATGAAAGCATTGATACATTTACTGGTTTGAGCTTCCACATACCTACATTCCTTTTCTTCATGTTTGAGGATGCCCCTTTGCGACTGAATCCATAAATGTGATAAACAAAAGAGGACTTAGGAACAACCCTGTATTACTCCTATATCAACATCAAATTCTGTAGATATGTTTCCAGCTACTTTCACTGCACATGTTGGTTTATTGTAAAGATTTTAATGGCTTCTATTAAATTTTGCTCTACATTGTGTTCTTTTAAAGAATGCCATAGTTTCGTCCCTCCTGACAGTGTCAAATACCTATTCTAAGTCAATAAAACACAGGTGCAAGTCAATGTTTTTCTCATTTTCTCTATTATTTGTCTAATTGTAAATATGTGATCTTGTACACTTCTTCCTGGTCTAAATCCACTCTGGTGTTCTTCAATCTGATCTCTACTCTTTTCCTTAGTCTCATTTCCAGAATCCTGGCATACACTTTTCCTGGTACGCTAAGTAGTGATATCCCTCTATAGTTTGAGCATTCCATAGTTGATCCTTTCTTATGTATTAGTACTACCGTTCCCTTTTCCCAGTCGTCTGGCACCTGTTTTGACTTCCATGCTTGTTGGCATATTGCATGTAGTAGTTTGTCTGCCTCTCCCTTGGTTTTTAATCATTTCTAGATAAACTTGATCTG
>JAXRKP010000113.1:335000-348764 GCA_037039925.1 Doris montereyensis | reverse complement strand
CTCCTGGGGCGTTTCCTAATTTCCTTTTCTTATAGCTGTTTGAAGTTCTTCCATTGAGATATCTACATCTTCAGCTGTCTCATCTCGATTACTTGTTACTCTTAATAATTGATCTGTACTCCTTGTTTCATATGTTCTGGAGAGATTATGTAATTGTTGAAAATACTTCTTCCACGTTTCCATGATTTAAACATCCTTTCGTATTTCTCCTTTGACGTTCTTAATTTGTCGTTTGGGCATGCTTTGGTCTTTTTCATGCTCTTCATTGCTCCTCAGAACAGCTTTTGATTTCCTTGATGGCTTTCTTGAAGTCTTTGTCTAAACTCTTCCTCCTGTTCATGTTTTGCTTTCCTAACTTCCTCATTGGCGGTAATTCTCTTGCCTCGCGTAATCTATCCCTATCCTCTGGTCTCTTTGTTTGTAAGTATTTCTTCCAGGCACCTTTCTTTTCTTTGATCTTTGTCTTGACATTTTCATTCCACTTGACAAGACCCTACATTTGCACCATTCATGGGTTATTAAATATCCCATTTATCAGTCAAATACTGCTTCAGCAAATTGTGTCTCGCTAAAAGCAAATTTGAAAAAAGTTGAGACTACCATTCATAGCAGAGAGGAACAAACGTTAAAGCAAAAAAATAAAAAGAGAGATGCTTTATACGATGATAAAAATGACTAATATGCATAAATATATATTACATGCCTACCATCATCATAAGCACATATTCATATTTGTTTTATTTTATTCTCATTAGTTATATCTATTTGTTTACTTAGCAGCTTTTTCATACATATCACACGTGCAAGAAAACAGACCAGAAAATCAACCAATTAAATGCCTTACCACTGCAGCACCTGGTCTCCATTTGAGTTAGATGCAATGAAGGAAAAAGATAAACAAACACGGTGTATGTAAATGAAAAAATTGACATGTTTTCATTTTCTTTCCTTACATTTTTGTTGACTCAAACATGTCATGTAATTAAATATTGACATGCTGCCAACAGCAAATTGAGGATTTTTTCCCCTTTGTCTTAGCTCCCACTGATGCGTATGAATATTATGATGTGGTGGATATTAATCGACTGGAATCAAAAAGCTAACGACATGAATGGACAATTTTTGAACAACAAAAAACTTCAAAGGTAGGATTTCTTGAGACAGATATCCTGAAAACCATTACTACAGTCAGCTAAAAAAAACGTTACTATTACACATGAGAATATCAGCCTGTTATAAGATGCAGAAAAGTTTTATTGCTAAAAGATCCCTTATGTTGTAGTTGAAAGAGTTTGTTTCATCCATACACAAATTTATTTTTATGTCATTCTTTATTGTCCTATTGAATTTAACATGTATGAGGGAATTACATATTTAAAAAACAATATGCAATTAATAAACTTCACTTAAAAAAATGCAGGGAACATAGAATAAGAAATTATCATCATATACTCTGAAATTTGATGACCTAAAAGGAATGAAACAACTGCAATGTTGTTTTAGTGTCAACCTCGACGCAAAACTTCCACAAAAAAAAGACGATCGTAGGGTGAGCTGAAGGCTGAAGTGGAAGCTCTTGAAATAGGAGGCCTCAAAGGGGGTGCTGGCCTAAAGATTTAAAATTTCTGATCGCGACAGAATGGATAATGAAGCATTGACTAGTTTTAAGTGTGTAGCCTAAAATAGATCCAATACTTTAATTAAAGTGACAATGGAGAATCACTGCAAAAGTTTGACACAGGGTTATAATACAAAAGCTTACATTACAAGAAGTAATTGTAAAAAGGCTTTCATGGGATAAATTTAAAACAGCTTTCATGGGGCTAATGTAAAAATGTATGTGCATATAAAATCTGAAAAACTAAATGCATCATTCCTTCTATGAAAACAAATAACACAGCTGAATGCCAATAAATGAATCAAGAAAAATGTGGCAAATAGTACCGGAGTCAGAGAAATAATCAGGTCGCATACCATTCGTCAGCAATATAGAAAGAACAATAAAAGGATAAAACTAGAAACAGCAAATGTAAAAAAAGCCTCAAAAAAGAATTTAAAATAAAATAAGATTTAAGATGTGAAAAAAAGTGTATTACTAGAATATGAAACAAAGACAGAGTGACCTAAACGAAGAAGAAAAAAAAAGAAAAAGAGAGAGAGACAGATTGATTGATTGATTAATTGAATCTTTATTTTAAAAGGAGTCAAAAGAGAACTTCGGCCTGTCTTACACTGAGCCCTTCATGACAGCGATAACAAAACAACAAGAATGATGCAAGCCTTAAAAAAAAAGAAACCCCCCCCCATCTCCTAAAAAAAAAATAAGCATTAAAAAAAATAAAACCTAAAGAAACAACCAAAAAAAACAAAGGAAGAAAAACAAACGAAAGAAACAACAAAAACAAAAAATCTGACTACAGTTATATTTAAAGAGAAAGAGAATGAGAGAGGGCTTTTTAATTCTCCCTTCATTCAAGCTTCTTCACAAGAGAAATACTGAGTCATTTCCCAAGTGACCATTTCTGACTTCTATTACTACTGTTAGTTTGTAAATCTCATCCACTCATTTTTCTATCTTTGTTGCTGATGAATGGTACGCTGCCTGAAAATTTCTTCATCCTGCGTTGTTGCTCTTAGTTTAGGCCTTGCTATTACTATTTGTTACTGTCTTTCTATGAAAACAGTGTTAACATACTGAGTATTTTGAACAAACTCACCCTTTGGTATCTTTAGCTTTAACATTTGCACAGTTAAAAATAAGTCTTTCCGCAATGTCCTTCAAACCTAAAAGAAAAAAACATATTTTATCAAAAAAAATTTCAAGCCATATAGATTTTGACATTGTCGCTATAAAAATGTATCCCTATTTTTATACTCCGCAGAGGCTGATGGTTTGATTCTCTCTGGTGTCCTTACTTCTTTCTGGTTTCCCCTAGTAAGCAACTTTTGTAACGTCTTTGTCCTTATGGGGCACTAAATCTTATAGCATGTCTATACTCTATACTTTCGACATGGCTCTTGACTTAGTTTTTTTGTCTTTACTTAAAATGAAATCCAAGGGACACCACAAGAAAAGTCAAAGACGGGAACGCTCGATACCAAAGTCAAATGCACTAAAAATAACAGTATTGTGTTGGGTACATACAGTGAAAGAAGAAATATTCAGTTTAAAGTAATGCTGTTGATATGGCAGTGATGGTCTAGTGGTTAGGCTGTTAGTCTTAGGATTGTGAGGTTCTGGGTTTGAATCCTTCAATGTTAAGCCTGATGCTGTGTTTCTCGGAAAAGATGCTTAACATGTATTTCCCCACTCAACCCGCTGCAAATGAGTACCACCCTAAGCTGCGGAGTAAAACTGTCACATATATTCTACTGTCCAAAAGGACACCTATTCAGTTTCATGCCATAAAAACTGGGATAAGCTCCTGCACTATGAAATGTAATGGTCTTGATGATAATTCATTTCACATTTACATTCATAAAATAAAGTCAATACAAAAAGCATTAGTAAGCAAACGAAAATTGATAAGAGTCAATATCTCAAAAATGCAGAGGTAAATCCCTTTGTCCCTTATAAAGCAATTAATTGTATCTAGATATAAAGTGCATTCCTTGCTTTTTCACGTCTGACATCAATATTCAATTCTTCACCCCCTTTCAATCTTTTATTTCCTGCTCTTTTTTTCTTTTTTGGTGTGTCCCGTTTCTCTTACTAATACGTTCCTTTCAATATTATTTTCGTTTTAGGTCCAGCATTTTTGTATTAATTTCATGACATCTATCTTGTTCTGTTAGACAGTACTTTTCAGGATTGCCAAATGCAGTGGTGTGTAGCCAGTGTCTGCTTCCACTGTATTTATATTGATGTGACGAAGCTCTACACGTATTTTATCAGCAACATCTCTGCTTTGCCAACACAGGGTCTCATTCTCATTTTTCCGGGTTGGTGGTGTCAAAAGTTTCTGGGTGAAAGAAAGAATAAGCATATTACTCTCATCATTTATTTCAGAGGAAAACAAGTCCCAAATTGGATTATATAAAACAAACTGCTCTCATAACCAGAAGCTTTAGACGTGTGTGGAAAAAACCCAAGCAAAACAAAATAAGAATAAAACAAGAAGGAAAAATAGAACCAAAGATCATCACCCCAGAATTTATCTAGGAGCCTTTATTCCAGTTTCAGAAAACCATCTAATGTCTAGTTGCAAAAATTTGAAAAAAATTATATTCTTCAGTTAATAAAGGACGCACTTGCCTCTTATCTTATCCTATCTCATAATATTTTTAGCTTTTGAAGTCTAATTTGTTTTCTTTCCTTTGCTTCATTTTATTTTGTTTGTAAAGATTTTAGTTGCATTACTTTCATGACATAATATAAATTGATCCAATTAAGAAAATGTCGTTTACTTGCACTTTTTTGCAGTCTCTGTCTTTCACAGCCTTGAGTAGATCAGCCTCTTTTCCCATGTCTGCTACATTGAATAAAAAGTCTGTGTAGGATAATAGAAAAGTGAAAGAACAATGCTTAATTTATGTAAAGTAAAGTGGACAGGTAAGCACCTGTACGAGGAGTAGATGATCCCGCCCTCCACGAGTCTCCTGCTGTCTTACAGGTCAGTCTTGGTTGACCAAAGGCTAAGGGCGTTAACCCTGACAAAAAACAACCTGCTGCCTTGTAGGCTGGTCTTGAATGACCAAAGGCTAAGGGAGTTAACCCTGATAGAAAATAACAAGGCCTGGTAGGGGGCCTCTAGGTGGCAGCCCCACCTTCTACCTAGGGTACAGTGGGCTAATCCCCTGCTTATCCGAAACGTAACTGATGCAGAGAAATAAATATAATATACCCGGCTTGACCTTTCAACGCCAAAAATGGAAACGAACACGGACTGTGACTTTTGAAACATGGAACATTAGGGCAATTATTGGAAGAGTTAGAATTAGTTGAAGAAATGGAAAATTTCAAAGTCGATATTTTGGTTTTTATTACGGAAACAGGGATAGGATAGATTACGTGAATAAAAGAACTATTGCCAAAGAGGAAGTTAGGAAAGCAAAACAGGAACAATGGGAAGAGTTTGGACAAAGACTTCAAAAAAAGCTATCAAGGAAATCAAAAGATGTTCTGGGGGCAATGAAGAACATGAGAAAGACCAAAGCATGCCCAATACGACAAATTAAGAATGCCAAAGGAGAAATAATGAAAGAAGACAGCGAAATCATGGAAACATGGAGTAAACATTTTCACCAATTACATAATCCCTCCAGAACGTATGAAATAAGGAGTAAAGATCAATTAGTAAGAGTAACAAGTAATCCAAAGGAGACAGCTGAAGATGTAGATATATCAATGGAAGAAATCCAAACAGCTATTATAAGAAAATTGAAATTAGGAAACGCCCCAGGAGCAGATCCAGTTTATCCAGAAATGATTAAAAACCAAGGAGACAGGCAGATAAACTACTTCATGCAATATGCCAACAAGAAGAGCATCAGAGTGGATTTAGACCAGGAAGAAGTGTACAAAAACCACATATTTTACAATTAGACAAAAAATAGAAACATTCTTGAGAGAAACATTGACTTGCACCTATGTTTTATTGACTTAGAAAAGACATTTGACACTGTGAGGAGGGACGAACTATGGCATTCCTTAAAAGAACACAATGTAGAGCAGAATTTAATAGAAGCCATTAAAAGTTTTTACAATAAACCAACATGTGCAGTGAGTAGCTGGAAACATATACAGAATTTGATGTTGATATAGGAGTAAGACAGGGTTGTATCCTAAGTCCTCTTTTGTCTATCACATTTATGGATTCAGTCGCAAAGGCATCCTCAAAAATGAAGAAAATGAATGTAGGTATGTGGAAGCTCAAACCAGTGCAGGTATCAATGCTTTCATTTGCCGATGATTTAGTTCTGTTTGGAAAATCAAAAAGTGACCTTCAGTCGAATATCAATATTATGAACAATGAACTAATTAAAAGAGGAATGAGAGTAAATGCAAAGAAAACCAAAACAATGCTAGTAAGTAGGGAAGCTAAAACACAAAATCTTAAATTGGCCAGGAGAATTGAGAACAAGTTCAAAGCTACAATTACCTAGGAGTAAAAGTGATTAACTCAGAGGGAAAACTAAAGAGAAGAAATCAGCCAGAGAATCAAAAAGGCAAAAGTGCAATATATAACCATCTAGGAAAGGCATTTGTAGGTAAGCAAGAATTGTCAATAAAAACCAAATGGCAGTATACAATACAGTTTATTGTCCTACTCTCCTCTATGGCAGCGAAACCTGGACCTTAGACAGTAGAGAATACAGTAGTATAGAGTACAGGCAGCTGAAATGAAATATCTAAGAAGAGTAGTAGTGAAAACTAAAAGAGACAAAATCAGAAACACAACAATAAGAGATCAAACCAAAGCAGATGTTTATTGTCCTACTCTCCTCTATGGCAGCGAAACCTGGACCTTAGACAGCAGAAAATACGGTAGAGTACAGGCAGTTGAAATGAAATATATATATCTAAGAAGAGTAGTAGGGAAACTGAAAGAGACAAAATCAGAAACACAACAATAAGAGACCAAACCAAAGCAGATGGCATAAAAAACTAAGATAGAAACAAATCAATTGAGATGGCTAGGGCTTCATGTAAACAGAATGAATGACAATAGAATAGCTAAATCAGCATACAGTGCTGAAGCCCAAGGTAAAAGACCAAAAGGCAGACCTCGGAGAAAGTGGGAAGAAGATATAAAAGAGGCATTGAAGCATAGAAATTTAACTTTCACGGAAGGAAACAGAAAATGCCAGGACAGGGCATCCTGGATAAAGATCATCTCGGGCATCTAAACCCATATACTGAAAGGTAGAAAGAAAGAAAGAACAATCAAGCCATCCTTTATAATGTTTTGTTTACAACGGCAACTGTATTCATACACGTTTCTGAAAGCCTACATTTGTACTATGAATAACATGGCTAGTGTGTCATCACAGCCAGTATAAGGATGTGATGCCTGAAGGATTTATTTTGCGGTTATTCTTTTACTAAAATCATTGGGTTACGACAGTTTCAGTGACCAAATTTGTGCTCAGCAGCCATAAATATGTTGGTTTGGCATCTTAAAGTAGTGTATCAGGGTGTAGGTGTCGAGTGATAGATCTAGATTAGACCTAGAAATCTAGATCTCTAGTAAAACTAGTGCTAATTACCGGAATCACAGAATCACACGGAATCTCACGGGAATCACAAGGAACCCCCCTCTAGAATAAAACAAGTCGCCATTAATAGTGTCAATACATCATTTTACGTGAATATGAATGGTTTTATAATCACGCTTGAGGTCTAGCCGACGAGAGTAACTGCCCTTTACTTTTACAATACAGATGCCTGCATTTCTGTTTCTGCGTGTGTTATCTGTGTCAGTCTCTCTCTCTCTCTCTCTCTCGCCGCTCGCTCTCGCTCGCTCTCCCTCTCCCCCCTCCCTCTCTCTCTGTGTCTTTAGGTTTCTGCGTGTATTACGTTGTGTTCTCTCTCTCTCTGTGTTTGTCTGTCTGTCTGTATATGTGTGTATGTCTTTATGTTTTTGCATGTATTACTTTGTGTTCTCTCTCTGTCTCTCTCTATCGGTAGTGCTAATTACCGGAATCACACCGAATCACACAGATTCTGTGTGATTCCGTGTGATTCTGTGTGATTCCGTGTGATTCTGTGAGATTTTTTTATTGCTATTAGTGCAAGAAGTCCGATAGTCTGTGCAGGGGTTCCTCATAATCAGACATGAGTTCTCTGATTAAGCCAAAGAACGCGCCCGAATAATATGAAAGGGCCGCAACCCTAAGTGACAACGCACCGACTGGAAATAATCAAAGGGCTGCTATTCTAAATAAAACAGTCTCCGGCCGAAATGTACACAAAATGAGGAAAAGAAAAATACATCGTAATTAATTAACAATATTCGAGAGAAACTAATGTCCTGTGATTCTGTGTGATTCTGGTATTTAGTAATACCCAGTAAAACATACCATATACCAAATTGTCTTTTAAATTTCAGTAGTAACAATAAAAATCTAGATTTAGAGTAGATATCTAGATTCTAGTATAGAAATGGTATACTTACATTAGATTGAAATTCACCATAAATAAAAATATAAAAACAGATATATTTGTTATCTAACTCTAGATCTATAAATCTAGATTCTAGATCTATTCTATGGATCTACTCTCTAGAGAATCTAGATTTTCTTATCAAACCCACTTGGCAGAAATGCCTTTCAAAGCCTTTTGAATCTTTAAGGATCACGTTTTGACATTTGCGTGACGAGTTAGTTTTATATTTGTAGTACCTGGTGTATGTTATACTGCAGTTTATAATAGAAATAGATCTAGATCCAGCTTATTTCGGGTTTTGCTAAAATCACAAAGTCCAGGATGTGATTTCAGAGGACAATCACTAATTTCTGTTTTCGTTTCTAAACACAAGTTGGTTGAAGTTTTGTAACGTGACTCCATTCATAATATTACAACCGAGGCCAACGAAAGCTCAGTAAGATTTCGCTGGCCTCGGTAAAAGAAAAGAAGAAAAAAAACCCCCATATTATTATGTAAAAGTAAGTCTCGTACTCAGTGTTGAGCGCAAGGTAATAAGCAAATAACCAAAAGAAGATGAAAAAAGTTTATTCATTTGAAATTTTGTTTAGTTTTAAGTTTGTGTATTTTTTGGGGGTAAAAGTAGATCTAGATAATGTTCATGCAAATTTGATATGTCAATGTCTTCTTATGTTTAAGGAATAATTCAAGCTTCTTAATGAAATAAATGCAAATTAATACAGAACAAAACAAAACAAAATAGAAATCTCTCAAAACGATAAAAACCGTCACAAATATTGTTTGAATACGTTTGTTTGTTTGTGTGTGGGTGTGTATGTACGTGGTGATTTTTCCTTGGTAGGCAAAAGAGTGATGTAATATTATGATATGTCATTTACATCTTGATTTAAAAGCAACAATCATCTCTTTTTAAAATGCACTGTTTTATTTTAAAATATCCCAACAACAACATTTCGCAAGCGATTCAAATAGACGAGTACCGTGAATATAAATAGACAATAAAAAGAAAAGGAAAGAAATTGTTTTGTTTTTTTAGGCAGGTGTGGCGTAAGGGGGGGTTATGGGGGTGGGGTGGGGGCGTATGAATAGAACACATTATTACATGTATAATCAGTCAACTTCTTTGACACAGTGGCACATACAACAAAGAAACCGTAAACAAATAGGAAGACAAAACTTTACATTAGATAGGGCGAAATATGACAATAAGTGACAACTCCACTAATAAAGACAGAACAAACACGTGACGTTTCGGGTATAACCCTTCGTCAGACAACAAGCGAGAAATATTTAGAATCTAGATCTAAGTTATACCCCCGGCATCACACAATGTGAAACATAAAGGAGAAAGAAAGAAAGAAAAAGACAGTGATGTTAAGGAACGTAGCAGAAGGGGGGGGTGTGAAAAAAGAGCGGAGAGTGGAAGGTTCAGATCTAGAATGAAATAAAAATATGAAAATAAGTGAAAATAGATCTATCGTTAAATTTGCTAATGACAGCGCGTTGCCATCCTTGATGGTTGGATCAGAACATGAACATGATCCTGGTACTTCATGAATTTGTCAAATTTTGCGACGACTTGCCTTGAGATAAAATTGGAAACCCAAAGCAAATGACAATTGATTTTAGACGAAAACAGACCCTTGCACTGACACCATTATCAATAGAACGAAAATTGAAAATGTGAACGATTATAAATATCTAGGCACGATAAGTTAAAGTGGGACAAAAATTGTGAATCGATTTGTAACCAACAATGGGTGTATTTTCTTCAAAAAATCATTCCTTCTGTTAATATGATCTTGGATGACAAAGATCATGCACTATTTTGCAAATTTGAAAGCTTGAAATCGGGAAGGCGGTATTGATGCTCATTGAGCAGAACCGATCGATACCGTTTCTCCTTCATTCCATCTGCCATCAGATTGATGAATAAAATTCAAGAGAAATGATAACTCTGTATAGATATTTAAACATATTTTTCTCTAGTAGTGGTTCAATATTATTTTCTTCATTCGCTCTCTGTCTCGATATTACAATTTGTACCTCTTGTTCATGTGTAAATACAATGTATTTGTGTTATATGTTCTATCCAGGCAGTGTGGCATTTTGTCCTGTTTTAAATTATTATCATTATTATTGTGACTTCTATCTAGTTTCTATTAATTTTTAAAAGTTATTTTCTTATTTATTCTTCCTTTATTTTAATTTTTTTTTTAAATTTATTTATTTATTTATTTATTTATTTATTTATTTATTTATTTATTTATTTATTCATTTATTCATTTATTTATTTACTTATTTATCTATTCATCTATTGTTTATTTTCTAATTGTTTTGTTTTATCCGTGTATGTTAAAAATGATTTTGGTCAATGATTAACTTTTATTATATTTTTTCTTTGTAATTGCATTGTGTGGATATGAATAATTGCCCTTCGGGGATGAATAAAAGTATTTTGAATTGTATTATTTTTTAAAACCAAAAAACCCCAAAACTATCGATTTTTCAAGAAATTTAACAAAATATGGTAATTTGTGCTTCATTATGTTTGATGACTGTTTTAATACCGTGCTCGTTTCTTCTTCATTGTTCTTAGTTCTTACTTCATTGTTCTTACCCTTATATCATTGTCTACTAACCCCCTCCCCCCTCCAATCATTTAGTTGCGGCAAGGTAATATTTGACATGAACAGGCCTGAATGCGTGTTGGTAGAGTGCTATAAATTATCAAAGTAAATCCTTAAAATTAATTTACATATCATTGTATGCCACCAGGTGGCGACGTGTCACGATACCGGTACATTATATTTTGTATTGACACAGTTCCAGGGATTTGCGTCATTTCCGGCTGTCTACCTGCCTCTCCTTTTCGTTTGTTTCTTCTGGTTGGAAACCAAACCTGAATACAGACCTGCTAGCCATGCGATCAATTACAAGAAAGAAAAAAACAACAACACGGTGACTTGCAATCTCCTTCCAGATGACAGAAAACGCTGACAGATTCAGTATTTGTGCTTGTTAACGTATACATGTATAATGACAGATCAAAAACACGCATATTTATTATCGTGCTTACCACTTCCATATCATCTATTCACTATTCTGTCCAATATAATGTTACTATTGTCAAAAACGCTCCATAGTTTCCAAGCTGCGCAGGACTGGAGTAAAGAATCCATGATAAACCACTGGAAACAATGCCTTAATTAAATCAAACAGACGACACCAACTGTCGGTGATCTCATCAACATGTACGGGGGACTACTACCAAGCTACGCTAGGAGGAGACGGTGAGATATTTATTCTAACAAAGATAAAATAAAAGATAAGATACGACGAATAAGATAAACATTGACAGATTAAAGACACAACTAGACAAAATAAGAAAAGATAATAAGATTACATCAACATGTAAAGTAAGATCACACAAGAAGTTGATATTTGTGATACGGTTGATCTGCTACTCTACAAAAAATAAATTTTAATTTTAAGTTATCAGTGGTTTACTGACAGATAAATAAAGACACAACTAGACAAAATAAGGAAAAATAATAAGTTTACATACAGTAAAGTAAATAACACTAAGTTGATATTTGTGATACTACTTGATCTGCTCCACATGCAAAAATGTCTTATTTTAACTCAAAGAGTGCTACACTGTTGCTGACAGATAGTGACAGAGAGACTACAATGTACAGCTGAGTACTTTTTACTAATAGTAGTAGTAGTATTAAATGAGTCTTTAGTAGTATAGGTCTAGTAGTAGTTTCATACTCAGAGCACTACTACTATGCACAGCATCTAGTACAGCACTAGATACAGTAGTAGTTGTTGTAGTAGTCGCTACCCGGAATAGTGGATAGCTTACTACTATTAATACTAGTGCATCAGAAAGAACTAGTAGAAATTACTAATATTTAGTAGTACTAGTAGTAGTAGTAGTAGTAGTAGTAGTAGTAGTAATAGTAGTAGTAATGCTAAAGGTAGCAATAGTACTAGCAGCTTACTAGCAGTAGCAGTAGTAGCAGCAGCAATAGTAGTAGTACCACTACTACTAAACTAGCAGCAGCTAGTAGTAGTAAGTAGTAGCAGCAGCAGCAGCAGCTACTACTACAGCAGTAGTAGTAGTAGTAGTACTAGCTAGCTAGTAATACTAGTACTACTAATAGCTACTTGCTGCTACTACTACTACTAGCAGCTAGCAGCAGCAGCAGCAGCAGCAGCTAGCAGCAGCAGCAGCAGCACATTAAAAAGCACAGCAGCAAAGAGGGAATAACTATTGAAGCAACAGTCGCACTACTACTACAATGATACTACTACTACCACTCACTATTAGTAGCAGCAGCACCAGTACTAGCCCAGTAGTATTAGTGTTGATGCCCCTACTACTACTAGTAGCTAGCTACTACTACTAGCTAGCTAGCTAGCAGCAGCTAGCTAGCAGCAGTAGTAGTAGCAGCTAGCACTACTAGTAGTAGTCCAATGTAGTAGTACTAAGCAGCAGCAGAGACAGCATTACAATAGTAGTAGACAGTAGCAGCAGCAGCAGCAGCAACAGCAGTGGAGCTAGTAGGACCAGTCGCAGCAGTCTTGATACAAAGACTGCTGCTACCAGCAGCTACCACTACAGCTACAGCCAGCAGCGAGGTATCTAGCAGGTCTTATCATGCAGTCAGCGATGTACGCCACCTCATGGTACTTGGCAGTAACTACACCGAGCCGCTACAGGTCTTATTACACTGTGATACACAGCTACTACCCTCAGCTGGCCTCAACAGCAGCAGCTACTCTATCATTCAGCTCACAACACTACAATACTCTCTCTCCACTCTCATTGCTACTCACTCTCTCTCTCTCTCTCAACTCTCTCTCTCTCTTCTCCCTAGACCCCTTCCTGTCCATATATATGTTTGACGCTGCTCATTGGTACTTACGTAACATTTTCATTCCCTAATTTCCTTTTTTTCCTTTTTTTTTTTTCACTTTCTTATATTCAAAAAAAATTACAAATATCTTTTAATTCTCTATTACAATACTGGCTACTGACTACTGAAATTCACATACTGGCCACCTGACTACTAAGTATGACAACGACCACAAATCAGTCTTGTATCGTTACTGTACGACTGAGGAAGGCGGTTCTGCCCGACCATTTTCTGTCTTTGTACTATCTCTGTTCTATCTATTAGGCTTCAAATAAAATTTCACTACTTCTACTCTTTACTTTTTAGTATTAGTAGTAGTAGTACTAGTAGTAGTATTTTACTAGTATTAGTAATAGTACCAGCAGCAGCACTACAGCACTAGCAGCTACTACTTAGTGAGTAGTAATAGTAGTAGTACTAGTACTACTACTTTTGGCGCCACTAGTTGTACTACTAGTAGTAGTACCACAGTAGTAGTAGTAGTAGTAGTAGTACTGAGTACTACTACGGTTAGTAGTAGTACCACCAGTAGTATTAGTTGTAGCAATTACTCTGTGCAGATACTACTATTACTACTACTACTACCAGTATTACAGCAGCAGTACTACTAGCAGCTAGCAGCACTAGCAGCTAGCAGTAGCTAGCAGCAGCAGTGGTAGCAGCAGCAGCAGCAGCAGCTACAGTAGCAGTAACTACTATCATCAGCAGTAGCAGCAGCAGTTACTAGCA
>JAXRKP010000113.1:317500-327500 GCA_037039925.1 Doris montereyensis | reverse complement strand
ACTACTACCTGCTACTACTACTACTACTACTACTACTTGCTACTACTACTACTACTACTACTACTACTACTACTACTACTACCTGCAACTACTACTACTACTACTACTACTACTACTACTACTACTACCTGCTACTACTACTACTACTACTACTACTACTACCTACTACTACTACTACTACACTACTACCTGCTACTACTACTACTACTACCCACACTACTACTACTACTACTACCTGCTACTACTACTAATACTACTACCTACTACTACTACTACTACTACCTGCTACTACTACTACTACTACTACCTGCTACTACTACTACTACTAATTACTACCTGCTACTACTACTACTACTACCACCTGCTACTACTACTACTACCTGCTACTACTACTACTACTACTACCTGCTACTACTACTATTACTACCTGCTACTACTACTACTACCTACCACTACTACTACTACTACACTACTACCACTTACCTGCAACTACTACTACCACCTGCTACTACTACTACTACACTACTACTACTACTACTACTACCTGCTACTACTACTACTATTGCTACTACTACTACCTACCTGCTACTACTACTACTACTACTACTACCTACTACCACTACTACCACCTGTCACTACTACTACTGCTACCACCTACCACCCGCTACTACCACTACTACCTGCTACTACTACTACCTGCTACTACCTGCTACTACTACTACTACCTGCTACTACTACTACTACTACCTGCTACTACTACTACTACTACTACTACTACTACTACTACTACTACTACTACTACTACTACCTGCTACTACTACTACTACTACCTGCTACTACTACTACTACCTGCTACTACTACTACTATCTGCTACTACTACTACTACTACTACTACTACTACTATTACTACCTACTACTAATTACTACTACTACTACTACTACTACTACTACTACTACTACTACTACTACTACTACTACTACTACTACTACTACCTGCTACTACTACCACTACTACTACTACTACCTGCTTACTACTACTACTACAACTACTACTACTACCTGCAACTACTACTACTACTACTACTACTACTACTACCCGCTACCACTAATACTACTACTACTACTACTACCACTACCACTACTACCACCGCTACTACTACTACTACTACTACTACTACTACTACCTGCTACTACTACTACTACTACTACTACCTGCTACTACTTACTACTACTACTACTACTACTACTACCTACTACTACTACTACTACTACTACCATTACTACTACTACTACTTGCTACTACTACTACTACTACACCTACTACCTGCTACTACTACTACCTACTACTACTACTACTACTACTACCTGCAACTACTACTACTACCTACTACTACTACTACCTGCTACTACTACTACTACTACCTGCTACTACTACTACTACTACCTGCTACTACTACTACTACTACTACTACCACTACTACTACTACCTACTACTACTACTACTACTACTACTACTACTACTACTACTACTACTACTACCTGCTACTACTACTACTACTACTACTACTACTACTACTACTACCTACTACTACTACTACTACTACTACTACTACTACTACCTGCTACTACTACTACTACTACCACTACTACTACTACTACTACCTACTACTACTACTACTACTACTACCTGCTACTACTACTACTACCTGCTACTACTACTACTACCTGCTACTACTACTACTACTACCTGCTACTACTACTACTACTACTACCTGCTACTACTACTACTACCTGCTACTACTACTACTACTACTACTACTACTACTACTACTACTACTACTACCTGCTACTACTACTACTACCTGCTACTACTACTACTACTACCTAACTACTACTACTACTACCTGCTACTACTACTACTATAATAATACCTACTACTACTACTACTACTACCTGCTACTACTACTACTACTACCTGCTACTACTACTACTACCTGCTACTACTACTACTACCTGCTACTACTACTACTACCTGCTACTACTACTACTACCTGCTACTACTACTACTACCTGCTACTACTACTACTACTACCTGCTACTACTACTACTACCCTGCTACCACTATTACTACTACTACTACTACTACTACTACTACTACTACTACTACTACTACTACTACCTGCTACTACTATTACTACCTGCTACTACTACTACTACTACTACTACTACTACTACTACTACTACTACTACTACTACTACCTGCTACTGTTACTACTACTACTACTACTACTACTACTACTACCTACTTACTACTAATACTACCACTACTACTACTACTACAACTACTATTACTACTACTACTACTACTACTACTACTACTACTACTACTACTATTACTACTACCACCACCACTACTACTACTGCTGCTGCTGCTGCTACTACTACTACTACTACTACTACTACTACTACTACTACTAACTACTACTACACTACTACTACCACCACCACTATACTGCTGCTAAAACTACTACTACTACTACTACTACTACTACTACTACTACTACTACTACTACTAATACTACTACTACTACTACTACTACTATACTAGCTACTACTACTACCACTACTAATTACTAATGATAAAAGAAATAGTACTGCAGTAGACCGGTAACTAGTATAGAGGAAATACGAAATTGAATATGAAGGCCTAATAGGTAGAACAGAGACAGTTACAAAGACAGATAATTTTTTGAGCAAAACCGCCCTTCCTCAGTCATTATTATAAAAAAAGAAAGAAAAAAAAGCACAAAACAAACATCAAAGCAACAACCCAATAACAACAAACAAACAAACAAACAACAAACAAAACAGAGCCTATAGAAAATAAAAACAAAATGGCCCAAATGGGTATGGAGTTGGTGCCTTCTGTACAGTGTGGCAGGCAGCTGCTATACCAAATGGGACACCGTGGCGAGTTAGTAGGTCATAGAGCTTTATCGTAGCTCGCTGTTTCAGAATATTGCAAGATGCAAGACTTTCAATGGGATTTGCGTATTGCAAACTTGTCAATGTATCTTGCGAACAGTGACGTCACAGTGAGTAGGTCACGTGAATGTTGTTAGAAACGTGTTTTATCAAACCTCAATTTATTTCCCAAAGAACTCGAATCTGCTTTTATTGATGCAACACCCTGCCTACAATGACCTTGTGCTGACTGTTGAGTGTTACACTATCGCTGTGTATGTGGTGCCAGCAGTGACGCTATTGAGTTTTGTATCAGAGCGTTGAGACAAAAGTCTTGCATCAGGGAGTGTTGCGAACATTCCAGTACATTGCAAGGTCGCTTTCAGCCCTTGAATTTCAAATCTTAGTCTGGACAGGTCCGACATTATGGAGATGAGAAAATCGCTTGAGTGCTTTCCTTCACGGCGTCCATGGAAATGTGAAGCAACGAGAGAAAAAAAACATCAGCTCGTAAAAACATGCGTTCTGTCCGAGGGAGTTGTGTGGAGATGGATCTAGGGCTTACCTTAGGATGCAGGTTAGGAATCACTGTTTTAACGCCAGTAGCCCTTCACTCAATCCTCTTCTCATCGCCTGGTGCTTGAGTTGGAGCAGAGAGTGTTTGCCTTGCTCTTTTTGTTGCTCTAATCGGCCCGTTCTTAATGTAGTTTTTCCCGATATATTTCCGTATGCGCCGATTTTTTGAAATTATTAACGCTTGAGTAGGGCTTCTGAGTTATCTTCACGAGCAGTAGATGACGATATTATGTACACGGGCTCACCAAGGGTTCTGTCCATCTGTGATAGGACTTGCGGTGATCCACTTGCATTTGATTGCTTCATAAAAAGAGTGTGTGTGTGTGTGTGTGTGTGCCAGTGTGGTTTTTTTGGGGGGAGGGGTGTCTGGAGAGGAGGGGGAGGATCCCAAGGCATATATATGTCATGGGTTCAATCTCTGGATTTTTTGGCGAGTGAGAATATTCTAAATGCCTGCACATCACCACCAGACCTACGTACAAGAAAGTGTAAGAGTGTATAAGAATGCAGATCGTTTTGTTACTAATAACTACACATAACTCAAAAGGAAATATCAAAATCAAACATGAATCAGCTACAACAAATGCCTTTAGAGGAGCACAGAGCCAGAAATATTTGTTTTGTCTTTAACGCTGTAAAAGGGAAACCGTTCAATCCATTATCTTATTATTATTATTATTATTATTATTATTATTATTATTATTATTATTATGTTTGTATTATTATTATTATCATCAGCATCATCATCATCATCATCATCATCATCATCATCATCATCATCATCATCATTATCATTATTATTATTATTACTATAATTATTATTATTATTATAATTATTATTATTATCATTATCATTATCATTATTATTATCATTATCATTATTATTATTATTATTATTATTATTATTATTATTATTATTATTATTATTATTATTATTATTATTATTATTATTATTATTATTACTATCATTATATTTTATTATTATTATTTTTATGTTTATCTATTTATCTAATTTTACCCACACCAACAACAAAGGTGATCTCGAGGATATTCGATAAGATTTTTAAAATTTGCCCTGACTGCTGTGTAAACAACCCAATGGATCTTCAACGTGCACAGAGTCTGGTGGTCTGCACACGGGACCTTGATTTTATCCTCCGTTTCAATGCGACTACTAGGTGTCGATGAGTTTGTCCGGCATGAGACCACGACCCCTTTGGTTGAGAGGCCGACACCTTGCCTCTGGACCACCGAGCTCCTCCAAACCCATTTGATCAGCTTAAACTTGACACAAGAACAATTGAATCAGACTTTCAAATATTCATGGTCCCCTTCTTCAAACATGTGTTGCCACATGCACTCATTTTACCTTGAAGCAGTTAGGCTGTGGAGCTTTCTTTCATTTTGATTTGATTTGATTTACCCACATCCTCAACTCTCTGATCTCGGGGTTTTGTAGGATTTTTAATTTTGCCCGGACTGCTCAGGAAACAGCCGAGGGATATTTTAACGTGCACAGAGTGTTGCGATCTGAACACGGGACCTCTTTTTATCGTTCGTCTCCGATGGGACCAGGTGTCGATCCACCTTCCTGACTAGGGAGGTGTCTGTCTGGGGGGTAGAGTCTGAGTTTGCTCGAAAATAATCGAGACAATTTTTCAACCGTTGGCGAGGCTCGAGCCCACTACCCCTTGGTTGAGAGGCCGACACTTTGCCTCTCGATCACCTAGTCCCCCAGGCTAATGGAGCAAACTGCTAAGAGAACTTCAGCCCATCACAAAGACCTTTAAAAAAACTCATAACAAAATAACAAAACAACCACGCATTACTTTGAAATCAAAATAAGATTTACAGTGTGTGTGGTTAAGTCAAATAATAACATGTGCGCTGACAGTAATACTCAAGAACTGAGTTGGTAAATTATTATGACGAATAAGAGGAGATTCGTTAGTATGAGTTAACGAGAGTAACCGATCACATCACACCAGACTTTTCACCCATCGATATGTACTACTTGTTCATCTTACCTTAATGTTTACCAATTTAAGTAATAGACCAATGGGATACAATATGAATTTTTTAAAACCAAGCCTTTAAGGCGAGGATAAATACCAAAGAAAAAGTCTTCAAAATAACAATGAGACTTGTTCCACGTTGCAGCATGGAGCTGGTGCCATACATTACGCCGTGACGCATTGCAAACTTCTGGTTTATGACACACTACTCACTTTACTACACGCAGGTGCAGACGTCAATCTTAGGGACGAGGTAATGTGCATTCATTTATGTAATAGTGTATTGATATTAAAATGGCTTCATGGTTTAAAGGCCTGCAGTAACCTTTTTTTTTTTATCTCTTTTTTTAAAAGTTAAGTTTTACGCCTGTGGGAAAGTCATATTCATTATTTTTTGTTTAAATTACCTCTTTGTACAAATGACAATAAATATCAACTTCACCAATAAAGACAGAACAAACACGTGATGTTTCAGTTTTAACCCTTTGTCAGACAACAAAAGAGAAATATTTAACTATCACGCGTTTGTTCTGTCTTTATTAATGGAGTTGTCATAACTTATATTGTTGTTTTTCACCATAATTTGACTTCACTTCACTGTGTCTCCTTTGTATTGCTCTTCGTACAAATAGAATCCCTGCCAGTCTTCAAAAAAATGTGTTGTAAGTTGAGTATTAATGTTTTTGTACGATTTTTATTATCTGTTTTTTCTTTGAAATAAAAAAATACATCGAGACGCATCATATCGCCTTGATGTGTAGATCCCCCCCCCCCCCAAACCCCCGTCTCTCTCTTTCTCTCTGGTTCTTTGTCTTTCTGTTAATCAATGAAAACAAACAAATATTGGTAATTATTCATACCTGCCTGTATAAAGATAATCACAAAACAACGTACATTAAATGTTTGTTCGTACACCTGCTTTTTCTAACTTCCAGGAAGGTGATTCGGCTCTCAATCTAGTCATTAAAACACAGAGACTTCGAGCCGACGGTGAGATGAAGCAGTGCGTTCAGCTGCTGACAGACTCTGGAGCGAGTTCTGCTCTCGTAGATTTGGTAGGCATAGCAACATACATACACTCTATTAACATTTGATTATAATTATCTTCTAGAATGATGGAAATGATTGTTTTTTTTTTTATTATCAAGATTTCCCAAAATCGAAAAAAATCTTTTAAAAAACCCCAACAAAACAACCAACAACAGAAGAAGACGTCCTTGATATTGGAAGAATTCTATAAAAAAAGTTCTTAGCTAGGCAAACAGAAGACTCTGAAGAATCTCTTACAAGAGCACATCAGCAACAACGAAGACGTGAGGAGAATAATGCTACAACACACCCAGCACAATTATTGAAGGTCTGCTGATCGTTGTGAAGAGAAAGACTTTGAACTGGCTTCCATACTTCACGTACGTTGATCCACGGAGGGAGCTAGGAGAAGAGGGAAAACAAACAAACAAACAAACAAACAAAAAAGACACAGGAAGACAACATCAAGGAAGACCTTCTCCCAGAGCCAAACCCTGGCTCGCGACCGAGAAAAATGAAAGCAACTGACGCGACAGTCCATAGTGCATCACCTACGCGACTTTGTGGGGTTACGAGATACTTGATGGTGATGATGATGATGATGATGATGATGATGATGATGATGATGATGATAATGATAATGATAGAATTGCTAAATGAAACTGTTTTAATCATCTAGCTTCATGGCAACTTGCCAGGCTTATCAGAACAATCCCCAGGGTCTGTTCTCGGCCCGGTACTATTTGTTCTTTCCACCGCATCACTCGACAACATCATAAAGAATTACAGACTTGGTTACCATTTTTATGCAGGTGATAGTCAAATCTATGACATCAACACCACAAACCAACTGCAAACAACAAAGACAGTGTGAGTGCAGTGTTGATGATACACACCAATGGATGTGCACACAAAAAAACGACTTAAATTAAACGGTGAAAAAATCGAAATCATTATAATTAGAAGTAAAAACAACTCAAGGAAAGTCAAAAGAAACATCTATCAATATTGCGACAACGACATCAAGTTTGTGTACCATGCCAAAACCCTGGGTATCATCCTAGACTCTGAACTTTCCATGAATGCACAAGTAAAAAAACCTCAAAAGGTATTATTTGAACTGAAAAAAGTAAGTAACAATACGAGTATAATTCACGAAAATGCCTGTCACCAGCTCGTACCATCAATTATGTCTCTCGAAATTAGATACTGTAAAATCTCCAAAAACTGTGCACGTAATACCAACCTATCGCACACTTCGATCATCACCCGACAAGCAATCACACTCACACTCACTTACACTCACACTCACACTTACACTTACACTTACAGTTACACTCACACTACACAGTTACACTCACACTCACACTTACACTTACAGTTACAGTTACACTCACACTCACACTTACACTTACACTTATAGTTACTCACTCACACTCACACTTACACTTACAGTTACAGTTACACACTCACACTTACACTTACAGTTACAGTTACACTCACACTTACACTTACACTTATAGTTACAGTTACACTCACACTCACACTTACACTTACAGTTACACACTTTACACTTACACTTACAGTTACAGTTACACTCACACTTACAGTTACAGTTACAGTTACACTTACACTTACACTTACACTTACAGTTACAGTTACACTCACACTCACACTTACAGTTACAGTTACACTTACACATTTACAGTTACAGTTACAGTTATTCACACTTACACTTACACTCACACTTACAGTTACAGTTACACACTTACACTCACACTTACACTTACAGTTACAGTTACACTCACACTTACACTTACAGTTACAGTTACAGTTACACTCACACTTACACTTACAGTTACAGTTACACTCACACTTACATTTACACTTACACTTACACTTACACTTACAGTTACACTTACACTCACACTTACACTTACAGCACAGTTACAGTTACACTTACACTTACACTTACACTTACACTTACAGTTACAGTTACACTCACACTTACACACTTACAGTTACAGTTACACTCACACTTACACTTCACACTTACACTCACACTTACACTTACACTTACACTTACACTTACACTCACACTTACACTTACAGTTACACTTACACTCACACTCACATTTACACTTACAGTTACACTCACACTTACACTCACAGTTACACTCACACTCACACTGTGATGCGCCCAGAGCTTCCATTCCGTGGTGAGATGGGTGGGATGTATTTTATTTCGATCTCTTCCTTGTATTTGTCTCGTCATTGTTTCGTTGGGGGTTTAATTTTTATAGTGTCACGATCCTTCACTTTCGACATGCCCCCCTAACTTACAGTTTGTCTCCCTGTCCTCCCCCCCCCAAAAAAAAAAGCACAACGTTCGACATATCAGTCCAGGATTCAAACCCACAATCTCACGATCCAAAGTTAGGCAGCCAAAGCCCAATAAAGAGACGTAGCTCCTGAACCGAAGTGTTGTGAGCCTGTAACCACAGCAACACTGTTTCAAACCCCACGGCTGGCACAGGTGGGGTGGTTTTTTCTCTCTTCACAACGTTGTACTCTTAGGAAAGGCACTTGACTCTTCTCCCCCTCCCCCTTGAGAGGCGTGAATGAGTACCAGCTATAGGTAGAGAAAGATCTTGTCAGAGTGTTAGTAAGAAGAATCTAGCAGGTTGATGCACTGTATACTCGCCAGGTAGTTGAGAAGAACAAGGAATGGAGCGGTCTGTTGGGGGATAAATGATAAAGGCCATCGCGCGTCTTTTCGTGATTTTGATTTAATTTGATTTTTCCTGACATTGTCACATCCACAACTAAGGTAATTTCGGGGACGGGTGTGTTGTAGGATTGTTAAATGTAATCGGTCTACCCTGTAAACAGCCAATGGGTCTTTACATTACAGAGTTGTGTGATATCTACACAGGACCTCCTTTTTTATTTTTTATCTCCAATGGAATTTGGTGTCGATCACTGCCTGGACCAGGGAGGATATTTGTTAGATTTTACTTAAAAAAAAACCTCGAGAACATTTTTCAATCCTTGGCGTGAGATTATTTGGGATGATGTAAAGATAGTAAAAACAATGTTATAATAACATGACTTGTAGATATACAAAATAATTGTGATGACTTGTTAAAAAAATAGTGACAATTATGTGTTGACACTGGTATTTGAAAACAGGACGGAAAGGACGCCATTGCATTAGCAGAATACCGTAACTATGATGACGTTTTGGTGATACTCCGCGGATCAGGCAAAAAGAAAAGGTACGTTTTCTGTTTCTTATTATTTTGGTCTTAAAATAAATACATTGTTCTTTTATACAAAGTATGAAAGTATATACATGTCATTGTTGTCATAGATGTTACCTTTTTCACAGCATGCATACGAATAACATAAACTC
>JAXRKP010000113.1:255000-302500 GCA_037039925.1 Doris montereyensis | reverse complement strand
TACGCTCCTGATTACACTCCTGATTACACTCCTGATTACGCTCCTGATTACACTCCTGATTACACTCCTGATTACACTCCTGATTACGCTCCTGGTTACATTCCTGGTTACGCTCCTGATTACGCTCCTGATTACAC
The DNA here is from genome assembly GCA_037039925.1 of Doris montereyensis. NCBI lineage: Eukaryota > Metazoa > Mollusca > Gastropoda > Nudibranchia > Dorididae > Doris > Doris montereyensis. The sequence continues at coordinate 302,363 of JAXRKP010000113.1, read as the reverse complement.
TCCTGATTACACTCCTGATTACACTCCTGCTCCTGATTACACTCCTGATTACACTCCTGATTACGCTCCTGATTACACTCCTGATTACGCTCCTGATTACGCTACTCTCAACTATGGGTATGAGTACTTTACTTTCATTTATATATCGCATTATAAGAAGAGAGAAGTCAGTAAAAAAAATAATTCACTTAGCATGATCTTTGTTTATTTTTGAAATTTTCATTCAGGAAAAACGGCATATGAACTGGCGTTAGACAGAGACAGCCAGTCTGTGGCTGATGTCATCAAAGAGAAACAGGATGAAGTCAGGGAAAACTGGCAAAGAGCTGGCAAGAAAGCCAAGTTTTGTAGCATTTTATGATACAAGACATTTATTTTCTGTTTTGCTCAGCATCGTGAACAATATTTCATCTAATTATCATTATTACAGATACAGATAATTGAATTACGGGCAAATTTGCATAAACTGAAAATGTTTCATTGAAAAAATTACATGTATATCAATCATGTGTTGTTTCTCTACGAATTGAAAAATTAGACATAAATGAATGTCGAGCGCCATAATGGTACTTTAGCCATATTGAACGGATTGCTGGGCAAAAAACAAAATGATGCTTCTCATTTAAAGTTGTAGATCTAGATCTATTTGTTGTTGGGTTGGGTTGTCGTTGATTTGGATTTTTTTGGTTTGATTTTGTAAAAAGAGAAAACAGCATTCTTCTACAACCCCCCCCCCCCACACATTTATGTCAATACTCGCGTGCTCCTGAGATAAGTGTTGAAAAGCAAACCCCGATGAATTATGGTAGGCCTACGGTTAGCCTAGGGAAATAAAGTTATGAAATTATTGAAATATTAAAACTCTAGCCCACCATTTCAGTTTAATCAAGATATTATTTATAATAACAATGCTCCAGGTAATATAATTCCACGCCAGGTCACACGATTTACTGCAAAGACCACATCCATTGAGAAATAAAACAACAGTGTAGCGCTAGGAGCTTAAAGAGAAGAAGTGTATAGCATGATATACATGTACTACGCATTGTGTGTTTTTTTCCCTTGCCCTACTTCATAAAATAATTGAGCTGTTCAGACAGTAATCAGTAATACCTCTTAAGCTATAACTTCAAAAGTACATAAGACAGTGACATGTGTGCATTATCAACAGATAGCTTAAAGTGTTATATGATGGCGAGATTACTTTTCAGCTTCCTCTTCTTGGCGGTAGTGGTAGTGATGAGGTCTTCATAGTGGAAGAAGAGGAAGCTGAAATGATATGGCCATGTAACAACAATTTAATGATGGCCTTTCTAAGACGATTCTACAGGGAACAGTCTCAAGGAAACTGAAATGGTATGGCCATGTAACAACAACTGATGGCCTTTCTAAGACAATTCTACAGTGAATAGTCCAAAGGAAATTGAAATGGTATGGCCATGTAACAACAACTGATGACCTTTCTAAGACAATTCTACAGTGAACAGTCCCAGGAAACTGAAATGACATGGCCATGTAACAACAACTGATGGCCTTTCTAAGACAATTCTACAGTGAACAGTCCCAAGGAAACTGAAATGGTATGGCCATGTAACAACAACTGATGACCTTTCTAAGACAATTCTACAGTGAACAGTCCAAAGGAAACTGAAATGGTATGGCTATGTAACAATAGCTGATGGTCTTTCTAAGACGATTCTACAGGGAACAGTCCCAAGGAAACTGAAATGACATGGCCATGTAACAACAACTGATGGCCTTTCTAAGACAATTCTACAGGGCACAACCCCAAGGAGGCAGAAAAGGGGGCAGACAGAAGAAAAATGGGCTGGCAACATCGCACAGAGTGGACTCAAAAGCTTTGTTGAAACCCAGGCCCTGGCACATGATCAGAATATAATATATATAACAACCTCACTCTCTTCTCCACCCCTCCCCCCCCCAATGTTTTAAAAACAAATTCGCAATAACCTATACCAACAAATTTGATTTTCTGAGGTGGAAACCAAATTTTAATGAAAAACATCATCGTGGTGTTTCTGTCATGTCAACATCTCCTGACAGACTAACTGACGTATTTTGTTTGTTTCAAGACAAGATCAAGTAGATCTATTCGTCAAATCCATCTTTCTAAAATGTTCCTATTGCCAAACATTAACACATTTTTATTTAATGGTGATATTTACTCCTTGAAGCGAAACCTCTATTTTGGTGGCAATCTCTCTTTTGTTTGATAGGATGGTTAGCTGTTAAAGTCAGATGACGTTTATCATGTCATTTAGAAGGGCAAGCAGTAAATCGGTGAATGAGTATCACTTTAGTGGCGATACCAAGGTGTATGTTAATTTTGTCGTGGACACAATACTCATAGACACTCATCATTGAACACGGATAATGACAATACCTGTAGTGATGAAACATTCCAATAGCATATGTCAAAAGCTTTATGTAGGCATATAATTTATGTTGTTAACTTGAAAAGAGTAACTCGGTGGTCAAGAGACAGGGTATTAGTATTTAAACCAAAAGGTCGTGGGCTTGTGCCCGATAAGTTGAAAAAATGTCCTCAAGTTTTTCGGGTTAACCCCCTCCCCCCCGATCCAGACAGGTGGATCGATATCTAGTCCCATCGGAGACAGGTGATAAAAGGAAGTCCCCTGTGCAGATCACAACAGTGCAGATCACAACATTATGTGCACGTTGAGTATCTCTTGACTGTGTACAGAGCAGTCCGGGCAAATTTGTTTTTTAAATCCTACCAAAAAACACGAAATGATTTTAGTTGTGGATGTAGGTAAACCCCCCCCACCCCCGCCACCCCCCACCCCCGCCACCCCACTCCCGCCAACCCCCATCCCCGCCACCCCCACCCCCGCCAACCCCCACCCCCGCCAAACCCCACCCCCGCCAACCCCCAAAAAAAAAAAACAACAACATAAAATAACAAAAGTTGAAATTTTTCATTGCGTAGAAGGAATCGTTCTTTCCGATCAGCCTATGACGATAAACTATTGATTACTTATTTTATTGATAATCCACACTTATTCATGTTTTTGTTAATATTACTATTTATTAATTTTTAAACATTATTATTATCATTATTATTATTATTATTATTATTATTATTATTATTATTATTATTATTATTATTATTATTATTATTATTATTATTATTATTATTATTATTATTATTATTATTATTATTATTTATTATTATATTATTATTATTATTATTATTATTATTATTATTATTATTATTATTATTATTATTATTATTATTATTATTATTATTATTATTATTATTATTATTATTACTACTACTACTACTATCATTATTATTATTATTATTATTATTATTATCATTATTATGTTACTATTATTATTATTATTATTATTATTATTATTATTATTATTATTATTATTATTATTATTATTATTATTATTATTATTATTATTATTATTATTATTATTATCATTATTATTTCTATTATTATTATATTATTATTATGATAATTATGATAATTATGATAATTATTATTATTATTATTATTATTATTATTATTATTATTATTATTATTATTATTATTAGTAGTAGTAGTAGTAGTTAGTAGTATATAGTAGTTATAGTATAGTATAGTAGTTATAGTAGTAATAGTAGTAGTAGTAGTAGTAGTAGTAGTAGTAGTAGTAGTAGTAGTAGTAGTAGTAGTATATTATTATTATTATTACTACTACTGCTTACTACTACTACTACTACTACTACTACTACTACTACTACTACTACTACTACTACTACTACTACTACTGCTACTTGCTACTACTAATATACTACTACTACTACTTACTACTACTACTACGAATACTATTACTACTGCTACTACTTACTACTACTGCTACTGCTGCTACTGCTTACTGCTGCTGCTACTACTACTACTACTACTACTACTACTACTACTACTACTACTACTACTACTACTACTTACTATACCATCATTATCATATTATTATCATCGTCACATTATTATCATTTTTATTGTTATCCCTATCATCATTATACTATTAGTATGACGTAATAAAACGTTTGTTGTTTTAAAACACCCTCTTGCAATGACTGTGATATTTAATTGCCATTCCTTCTTACCATAAGAAAGTCATCAAAATATTACACCGTCTGTGTAGTAAGTCTGGTTATTATTATTATTATTATTATTATTATTATTATTATTATTATTATTATTATTATTATTATTATTATAATTACTGTTATTATTATTATTATAATTATCATTACTGTTATCATTATTATTATTATAACTATTATTATTATTATTATTGTTATATTATTATTATTATTATTATTATTATTATTATTATTATTATTATTATTATTATTATTATTATTATTATTATTATTATTATTATTATTATTATTATTATTGTTATTATTATTATTATTATTTTTATTATTATTATTATTATTATTATTATTATTATTATTATTATTATTATTATTATTATTATTATAATAATAATAATAATTATTATTATTATTATTATTATTATTATTATTATTATTATTATTATTATTATTATTATTATTATTATTATTATTATTATTATTATTATTATTATTATTATTATTATTATTATTATTATTATTATTATCGTTCATTTTGTTATTGTTTGCTTACATATTTTATTTCGATGTAACCAATGTTAACATTCATATTCTAAATCATGTATAAATTATTTGTACGTTCTTACATGCACAGATAAAAGAATCAAAACAACATAATAACACGTTCTGTCTGTGTATAACAAAGTATTAAAACATGTATAGAAATCAATCGTCTTATGCCTTAAAACGGTTTTGATGCTAGTGTTGTTATTTTAGTTGTTGTTGCTCTTGTTGTTGTTATTGTTCGTGTTGTTGTGATATTAAAACACGTTGCACACTATACTTATGAAGCAGTAAATTATAATATGATCTTTAGATACACACAGGCAAACCCCATTATACCACTAACGTCAACGGTATAACGAGAATGACGGTATAACGGGGTTTACAACACACATGACTTATTTAGTGCTAGCATACATAAACCTTCGCGACCATGAAACATGCAGTTGTAGTTGTAGGCCTACCAAGGTTAGGCCTCAGTGTTGACTACAGCTACAAAATGTAGTTGTGCGTTCGGATTGATTTGGAGTTGTTCAGTCAGTGATGGTTATTGAATGCACATCACGTTGACACGCTACTGCTACTACTGCTGCTACTGCTACTAATACTACTGCTACTGCTGCTACTGCTGCTACTGCTACTGCTGCTGCTGCTACTGCTGCTACTGCTGCTGCTGCTGCTGCTGCTATTACTACTACTACTGCTGTTGCCGCTGCTGCTGCTATTGCCACTATTACTGCTGCTACCACTGCTGCTACTACTACTACTGCTACTACAAGCAGCACTACTACTACTGCTACTGCTACTGCTGCTGCTGCTGCTACTGCTGCTGTTGCCGCTACTGCTACTATTACCACTATTACTACTACTACTATTACTACGATTACTACTACTACTACTACTACTATTACTACTACTATTACTACTACTGCTACTACTACTACTACTACGATTACTACTACTACTACTACTATTACTACTACTACTACTACTACTACTACTACTACTACTACTACTACTACTACTACTACTACTACTACTACTACTACTACTGCTGCTGCTGCTACTTACTGCTACTACCAGGCCAAGATTCATTATAATCTTGTATCTTACTAGGCTTCATGACGTAATGTACTAATACATTTTGAAAAATATTGTAGTTGCATCAGTTAGCACTGTTTAAGTGCCATTGCTGCGCACGATAATGCTATCAAGTCACGATACAACACATTTACGTTACTTCAATCCGATTCTCTACTTTCCCCCCTTAGTCTAATTTCCAGTATCCTGGCATATACTTTTCCTGGAACGCTAAGTAGTGATATTCTTCTATAGTTTGAGCATTTCATAGTTGATCCTTTCTTATGTATTGGTACTACCGTTCTCTTTTTTCAGTCGTCTGGCACCTGTTTGGACTCCCATGCTTGTTGGCATGTTGCATGTAGTAGTTTGTCTGCCTCTCTCCCTTGGTTTTTAATCACTTCTGGATAAACTTGATCTGCTCCTAGGGCTTTTCCTAATTTCACGTTTCTTATAGCTGTTTGGATTTCTTCCATTGATATATCTACATCTTCAGCTGTCTCCTCTGGATTACTTGTTACCCTTACTTATTGATCTTTACTCCTTGTTTCATACGTTCTGGAGGGATTATGTAATTGGTGAAAATGCTTTCTCCATGTTTCCATGATTTCGCTGTCTTTTTTCATTATTTCTCCTTTAGCATTCTTGATTTGTCGTATCGGGCATGCTTTGGTCTTTCTCGTGCTCTTCATCCCCCCCCCACCCCCGAACAGCTTTTGATTTCCTTGATAGCTTTCTTGAAGTCTTTGTCCAAACTCTTCCCACTGTTCCTGTTTTGCTTTTCTTACTTCCTCTTTGGCGATAGTTCTTTTATTCACGTAATCTATATTATCCTCTGATCTTTTTGTTTGCAACTATTTCTTCTAGGAATTGTTTTTTTCTTTGATCTTAGTCTTGACGTTCTCATTCCACGATGCTGTCCTTTTCAATTCTCCTTTAATTTGTTTCCTACCACGACCTCTTCAGTACAACTGAGGAGTGTTTCTTTATACATCTGCCACTTTTCTTCTATTGTACTATCATTCAGATCCATCTGTCCTTCACTGATAAATCTTTTAATCCTAGATTGGTATACCTGTTTTACTATTGGTTTATTTAGTTCCTCTATTTTTTAGTTTAGTAGCTTTCTTCTCTTTCCTTTTCTTCAGTCAGTAATCTCATTTTGGCAATCACTAAATGATGATCCCTAAATATTTCTACTCCTCTGTTTACTCTTGCATCCAATGTACTGTATAAAGGGAGCTGCTAACTATTATGTAGGCGAAATATGACAATAAGTGACAACTCCACTAATAAAGACAGAACAAACATGTGACGTTTCGGGTATAACCCTTCGTCAGACAATAGTTGTCACTTATTGTCATATTTCGTCTTTGACTTCACTCCACTGTGGCTCCTTCGTATTATTCTTAACTATTATGTAGTCTATCATTGACTTTTCACACCTGTCTTCATTTACTCTTGTATATTTGTAGATATCTTTATGAGGAAAAATGTGTTGGTTATTTTCATTTTATTATTTAGTCAAAAATCTATTAGTATTAGTCTCTCTCCATTTGGAGAAGTTGTTGTCTCTCCTTCTTTACCTATTACTCCTCCTGACTTTTCTACATTGTTGCCTACTCTAGTGTTTAAATATCCTAAAAGCATTAGTTCCTGTTTGGGTTTTAAGATTCTCTGCAGCTATTTGTAAATTGTTTTCGAAGATATCTTTTTCTTCTTTAGTTGCGTCTTCGTTTGGTCCTTAGCTATTAATGATTTAATTTCTCGTCCTTTTGGCTTAATATTTATCTCTAATAGCCGTGGACTTATAAATATCAACTTTAAAGTACCTTTTTATGTCTTTTATGCACTAGAGGCCTACTCCAGTTCTAGCTCTATCTTTGACATATACTCCTGAGAAGATTAAAATATAATTCGGTCCTACATTTTCTATTCCTTGTCCTTTTTCTTTGTTTCTGTAATGGCCAAAATATCTATTTTGAAATTTTCCGTTTCTTCAATTAATTCTGACTCTTTTCCATTTATTACCCTAACGTTTCATGTTCCAAAAATCACAGTCCGTATTCGTTTCAAGTTCGTCTTCGAAAGATCAAGCCGGTTATATTATATTTATGTTTTCACTGAATCTGTTTGTTTTGGATAAGCAGGGGATTAGCCCACTGTACCCTAGGTAGATGGTGGGGCTGTCACATTGAGACCCCTACCAGGCTTTGTTATTTTCGATAAAAATAAGATACATGCACGGTATATTATCAATTGTATTATTCTATAGACTTACTACATGTAGAACAAGGACAGTATTATGCTAAGATCCATTTCTGAAGCATTTGATAAAAGGAACTCTTTGGTTCACATTAAATCATTTCAATAGCACAACAAAACAAAAATAATGCTGACCCAACGCTGTTAATAGCATTATAAATCAAGAAATTTTCTGATAGCATTATGATATTCCTTTTGAAGTGAAAAAGATCATATAATATATGTATATACAAAGAAAAGTAGATAAGTTTACAGCAAAGAACTTGACCTATTAAGGCCTACTAAAACATCGGTAGTGATAAGCAAAAAATAGTACATAACAAGATCTCACATTATTTCAAGTTATACGCACAAACACAATGATATTCCCATACGCACAAACATTTCAAGTACAAATTAACTGTTTTGCATAAAAAAAATCAACATCAAGCAAACTTCAGTAAAGGGGTAGCCACTGAAACCCATAGGTGGTGAAATTGACGTCAATTTCGTTTAAATGTACGAGCTGCTTGACACGTCCCACGCTACGTTTATCGCATGCCAACATCAGTGAAGTCATGTGGCAATACATGTACCGCCATTCTTCTGTTCTTCGACGAGGCATTATACACATTCCACGTGACCTTCGTGGCATGCAAACATAAGAGCTGTCATTCCCGTCTCGTTAACTGTATTAATTTCAATGGGTTTTTTATAATCTAACCATACACTCCACACATTCAACGTAGCCGTTGCGACATGCGTACATCAAGGGTGTCACCCTAGTAGTATCGATTGAAGCATTGACGTCAACGTTCTTTACTTTGACAAGACAACTGACGCATTGAGCATGGCCCCGATAACACACAACTGCCAAACGGCTCATGCCTGCCTTGGTAACAGCATTAATGTTAATATTTTCTACTTTAACTAGTTTACTTTACACATTCGTAATAGCCTTCTTGACAAGCGTTAATTAGTGCGGTAATCCCAGAGTCCGAAACAATATTTACGACAATGATATTCGCTTTGAGAGAAGAGCGTTTAAACAATTAGCCTGGCCTGCGCAGGCTGCGACCATTAAAGCAGTATTTCCACCCTTTGTAGAAGCGATAATAGATATCCCATGGGCCTGCACAAGATGGTCCGCACATTTGCTATGGCCAGGCATACATGCAAACATAAGTGACGTCGTCCCATCTTCGGTTGAAGCGGTCAGGGCAATATCATTGACTCGTGCAAGAATGTATACGCACTGAACATAGCCCAAACAAGATGTAAAGCATGAGAACATTCATCCACTCTTGTTTAAAGCAGTAATCGCTATTCCGTTATTAAGCACGCCTCGTTGAACCCCAACAAGGTACCAGCGCAATCAGCGTGGCCTTGATAACTAACACTAACACGCAAACATTAATGCTATGGCACCTCCTCCGTTCATGGCGTTGAGATCAGTGGATATTATATTACTTCAACAGGGCGCCTTACACAGTCACAATGACCAAAAACACAAGCCAGCATGAGAGGTGTCATACCTTTTATGTTTGCAGTTGCAGCATTCGTCCAAAACTCATTTTGATCCAATTAATTCATTAATGATATCCAAATGACCAGCTGAAGCTGCAAGCAACGTTGGTATTGTTGCACCGATTATAAACGTGTCTGCATCACTTACCTTAAGACGTTGGATGAAAAGCCGAAATAAATTAATATGTCCATGTAAAGATGCTAACATAAAAGTTGTTGTCCCTTTGTTATCAGTATTACTTGTGTTTTATTTCAGCTTTTCTAAGAACATTAGCGCAATCTTTTCGGTCATTTTCACTGGCGTACATCAGAGTATCCCAATCGTTGCTGTCACATGTGTTGATCACAATCTCCCCTTCCTTAACAATACATACGATTACCGCCCTTAACCGACACTTCTTAGTTTGATTCTATTGCAAAATAGTTTTTATCACTAAATTCCTCTTGGTTTTTTTTGTTTATGTAAAGCATCCTTAGTTTTATGAATCAATTAGACTTTAAAAAATTCTCTTCTACACAACTTTCAAGAGATAGATAAGAGAGATAGATAGATAGATGGATAGATAGATAGATAGATAGAGAGAGAGAGAGAGAGAGAGAGAGAGAGAGAGAGAGAGAGAGAGAGAGAGAGAGAGAGAGAGAGAGAGAGAGAGAGAGAGAGAGAGAGAGAGAGAGAGAGAGAGAGAGAGAGAGAGAGAGAGAGAGAGAGAGAGAGAGAGAGAGAGAGAGAGAGAGAGAGAGAGAGAGAGAGAGAGAGAGAGAGAGAGAGCTAATTCATATCATATTCGTGTTTTTATTTGTATGGTGTTGTTGCACGTTTTTTTATTTGTATGCAAATGTGTTATGTATGAAGGATGTGTGGTAACTTTTTTTCTAATGATTTTGAACTTTTAAAAACAAATTATCGAATTTAAATATATTATTTTCATAACCATTTTTTTCTTGCTTTGATTCTTTTTTTTTTTTTTCAGCCTAGCACCATGAAAATAGAATGTTTAATGACATTTCCTATTTCTGTCTTGAGCCAAAAAGATTGAAACCCACGAATAACCTTATAATCCAGAAACCTAATTATAATGGAATAGTGTAAATGATTTTTTCCGACCTTACTCTTATTATATGAGTCAATCTGAATACCGTGGAACAAAGAATTAACATTGTTTCTGTCAGAAATGAAATTTTTTTGGAATATTCAAAATTTTTATTTTTTTCTAATAAACTGAAATTGAAATATGTATAACTTGACAACTTCGGGACTTTTATTTCAAATTAATATTTGTTTGTGTCATACGTAGAGTCAAGAGCTTAGAATGATCTTTAATTTCATATCAAGATGATATTTTTATGGGTTTTTAAATTCGCATCTTATTTTATTTTTTACATTTTGTTTGAAAACATTCATTTTAGCTTTTTGTTGAGGCACCTCAATGTGCTTCTAAAACAAATAGGCTAACTCAGTACTAGAATTTCTATAACCTCAGCCATTTTCAAGTTTCTGGCATCACTTTTGACTTCACCAGGTTGCCCCAAAAACCTGCTATTTTCAAGTTTTTGGAAATCACAAAAAAGGATATTTTTTTGGCTAACATTCAAATCTCTGTAACTTTCTTAAAGATTATCGTATAAAGATGATTTTGGTATCAATGTGATTATAATTTAAAGTTCTTTCCAAAAGGTGTATTATATGACATGATAGTAGAAATATTTTAATTTCAGTTTTGACAGCCTAGTTACACTTTAGTTACAGTTTTAACAGTTACATATGAGTTTTAACAAAATTGAGGAGTCTGAAAGAGAGATTTTCATACCGAGAACCAATAGTTACAAGTGTAGTACACCTGTAGTTAAATTGTAGGTGAAGAAAAGGATAGTGAATAGTTACATAACGCTCTATCCATCAAAGCTAATGAATTCATAGCAGCCTAGTGTGAAAGCCGAATCTCCCCCACACGGTCATCAGTGGCGACTGTGTATACGGCACTTCAAATGATAATCGCAAAGAGATTTCTCAGCCAGGAAAAGTGCCGTATGTGCTGATCAGGCGGAGACCTACGGATACGGCAGTTCATTTGATAATGACCAGTGGATTTTGGCCCCTACATTTTCAAACGAAGTGCAGTAAGCGGTATATATTGGGCGTAATCCACAACAGCCAGATGGTTGCCCGTTTATTTGAAAACATCTGTGTCACGGGGCAACAGTTTGTTCTTAGTTGAGTGTAGTTAAGTATATAGATATTTTAGAGACCAAAACATGTTTTCCTCGGGATTGCGGCTAAATGAGGAGATTTAGTCCGGTTGCACAAATGGCACTTCATTTGATAACGGCAGCATTGTATCCATACAAACTACTAACGCATTTGAAGCATGTAGACAAACTTATATAAATCATGAAAGCATAATATTGAAAAAGAAGAAATAATAAAATAAAATAAAAAGAAGTTGAATAAGGGAACAAGTCTGTCGGTAAAAATTGTTATTGATCGTTTGTTTTATTAATGAAATATACTTGATGTTACTTGACCATTTGGATTAACTCCATCAAATAAAGTAAGAAGAAACAACATCAAATGACATTATCATACAACAACAATTTCTTATGTTTGATATTTATTTGAAATTTGTCTGATACTGATAGGTTTTTTTCTTCTTCCAAAACATGTATTCCAATGCAATATCTATATCGATATTATTATTATCCTTTTTAATTATCAAAAATTCCCCCCCCAAGAATAAATAAACATGTTGAATATCAGTTTATTTCACACACAAAAAAAAAACCAAGACAAAAAACAAACAAAAAACCCAAACATGTACTGTACTATTTTGTCAGATACAACAGAAAATTGCTGCACTTTCACTTATCTTCTCTCACTATTATTTTTACTAGAGTAGTAGCTGCCTTAGGTAATAACGTAATATATGTAATAATATTAATAAACTAACATGCACCATATTGTCAGTAATATCTAAAATGCTAGTCCATGACCCCGTTTCTATCTGCCTGGCTCGGACAATTGTTAAGAAAAGACATGAAAAACTTGTAATTTTGTTTGTTTTGAATAAAATTTCCCCTGTCCATCATATTCGGTGATCTTAGGAAATAGTAAGATGAATGATCATAATAGAATAGCAAAATAGTGAAAGGAAAGAAGTAGGACCTACTTTAATTAAGCAACAAACCACAACTGTTGTTGTAATCCACAATACATGTATATCATTTTAAGGTATTGCACCATAAGATATTCAACTCATTGGAGCTCAAATACTTTTTATCTCAGAATGTCAATTACCAGAGTTTACAATCAGTTTCTACATCTATATATTATTATACATGAATATCCTTTCTTTTTTTTTTTATGAAAAAGAAATCTGTATTTGTTTTCCTGTATCTCCTGTGTTGTGCTGCTTCAATAAATATCCACATGAACTTGACTTGGCTTTCCCAGTGTGGGTTTTAAGACTGATTCACAGATTTGTAATGTAATGAAAAGAAAGAAGACCTTGGTAGTAAACATGATGACACAAAAATATTCCTGCATGAATGCATTTAAGTTTAAGTGTGAACAAAGCTAAATGAAATAAGCACAATAAACAACTCAAGAGTCAAAGCAAACATAATAATCAGGAGAAAAAAAGATATGATCTAAATTAAATGAATTATGCCCCTTTGCTTGACTATGATTTTGATAGACATTGCCTTTTCATCATACTTTAATAGTGATTTTCGTTTGTTTTTTTGTTTCTCATGGTCTTCTTTTCCCATTTGTTAATGCTTCTTGAATTAGAAAAGTCAGTAAATTTGACACAGTCATGTATAGCAATAAGGCTTGAGATGCATTTCCATACTATTCTTTTTGCATTTCTACATACTTTTGAGCTTGAATGTATGGGAAAATACACAACGCAAAGATATTTCTGAGAAAACATTATCTGCAATACTTTAGTCATAATACTCATAAGCTATTCCTGAAAAGAGAAAAGAAATAAAATGACTTCCACATCAGATAGTTCAGCAAAGAAAGCATGTACTTGATAAAAGTTCTGAACTGTTCATGTATCTCATGACATGACCTTGACTAATCATAAAAACATATACACTTCATATTGTTTATATTTAAATACATTCATATATAAAGCAAATGTTAATTGCTAATTATCAGGCATGCTTATTTCAAATGGTGCATATCTATAAGTATCTTCTCACATGGAAACTAATATGTAATAATATGTAAAATGTGTTAGAAAAACAAATATACCCAGTGAGTTTTTTAAGTGGCATAGTGTAATTACCCAAGTAATGACAATAAAAAATAAACATTGAAATATAAGACAGATACTGCGTGTCAATCATGTAGGTACCACAAACTGGGTGCCACATGCAGTTGAAACCTACCGGCTACGGCATGAAAAATAAAGTAATAAAAATCAGACACATAAAGACTCGCTTTCCAAATTTAACCATGTAAAAATCAGATTCTTCACATAAAGACTTAAATGTTTTCATTTTCAGTCAAATTTAACCATGTAAAAGTGGTAGGTGTCAATCAGGTCTTCTCTCTAAATGTTTCATTCTTCAGTCAATCAGGCCTCTTCTTTTGACAGGTTGTTGTCTTCTCTCTAAATGTTTTCATTCTTCAGTCAATGTCTTCTTCTCTAAATGTTTTCATTCTTCAGTCAATCAGGCCTCTTCTTTTGACAGGTTGGAGTGTCGAGCAGCCATGAGTCGATCGAGTGCTGTAAAGTGTTTGATATTCAAAACGCTACCATCCAGCCAAGGATAAAGATATATTAAAGTAATTTATGAGAGATAACTGACTGCCATTCATTTTATGCCACTCTCTACGAGTACGAAGCAGGCAATGTGGAAGGCAGCATAATCGTTTATCGACAAGATGAAAGTTTGAAAGTGATATGGGCAACTCTCTGAGTGCTTTTCCTGCACCAGCTGAGGAAACCTGATTATAGTGTCAGTGCTACTCCCACACTGCTTATGGAAGAGAAGAAATTGGTTACACTGAAGACCACAGCAATCACACTGATGAAGTTACTATAATGCAGTTGGTCAGCCATTTTTGCATCCGAGCCAACCTGATTTAATTGATTTTGGTTGTCGGAGCTGCTTTTTTTATTCATTTTCCCCCATGACTAATCCACAGTTAACTGATTATGGCACCATGTAGTGATGTAGACAAAATCCGTTGATGGATTTCGCAACTGACAGTTCCGAGACAGAAACGATGGATACACTGAGTTTATGCTAGATCTAAATTAGGAAAAACCTAATTAAATAAGACGTTAGATGAAGGCTTGTCTAGGTCAAGATGTAGCAGGACCATCATGTAGGGACAGAACCCCACCCCAAAACAGGTAACACGACAGAGGAAACTTCAAACTAGACAGCAACATTTTGGATCTCAAAGATGACAACATTTTGGTTCTTGTTGCAGATTTGGCATTTTACATGGAAATGTTCTAATGGACCGCTATGGAATGTGATGAAAAGCTCAAAACCTTATGGCAAGTTTCTCAAGTATGTCAGACTAATGGCAATGGGGAAAGAAAATCTGTAATCATGGATGTCAAAGGATTTTGATCCGTTCTCATCTTCACCTGTGTTTGAAAACTTTGTCTGTCTCAGCATGTTTTAATCCTCTAGTACTTGAGAGCAGTCTCTTATGTCCTCAGCAAAGTGACAGTCTTCGTCCAGCGAATCACAGAAAAACAGCTATGTTTTGTTGTCTTCAACGACAAGTGCACAAGTTTCACGAGAGGAGTAGTTTTGGAGGTGAGATCGATGAAGAAGTGCAGCAGATTCTTGATTCTTGCCCAGTAACCAACTTGTCAGTAGGTACTCCAAACCCGCCTCAAAACGGTGAGCGAAAGCACTGAAATCGTCAAATTCGCTTAACTTCACTGATTCAGTAATAAAAAGTATTAAACCTACAATGATGAGACTGATCTCATTTAAACGAGTTTTCTTTCTTCTTTCATTTCGTCATATTTTTCGTTTGTATGTGTTAATATTTGTAACGTTTGAAAAAATGTGTTTTTCTGCAAAACACGCCAAGAAAATTCATGGTTTGAGGAACCTCACTTTTTCATATTCAAAGCAAGCCCGATCCTCCTAAAGCTATTTGACAAATGTAGCACCATCCGGAAAAAAATGTCACTCTTTCCGATGGTATAAATATTATCTTTCTATCTTTACTTAAGTTGGCGAAAAATGGTTTTTTTAAAATTTAAATGCTTGAAAAAAAAAGGGTTTTCCTGGGGAAAAAAGGCAACTTAATGGTCACCATGGACAATGTCAGGGAAGCATCTCTTTGGAGACTTACATTTTGAGGTGCGCCCATTCTAAGTACATGACCAAAAATTACGCGTTTTGGGCAAAGAAATGTAATCGGACAAGTGCCCATTCTGGGTGAAACGTTAAAAAAACCCCATCTATATACTATACTCTGCTAATTTTTAATTGTATTGTATCGATTCTTGTAGAGCAAAGCCCTCATATTTTTCTCAGTGACTGGTTTAAAAATATCTGTTTATGTCCCTGGTTCCATTGAAGTCATCAGTTTTAACTTCTCTTTACCTATGTTCACATTCTAACCCTGTAAAATCAATCAAACCAAAGCAAAGCCGAATTGAAAACGTCCGACAAACAATATGGAGACCCTTTTTGCGTTTATTGAAAACAATTTAATAGTAGAGGCAGATTTAATTTCTCTTCAGCTTTACTTTGAGATGTACATGTATCAATGTTTCAAACCAATCCAGCTGGGTTTTCTTTTTCCCTCCAGATTGCCCATAATGAAATACACTGACTCTATTGAAAGAATTATAATAAAGGATAGTGCATTATTTGAATGAGTAGAGCTTAAAATCCCTTTTATTTGATATATAGTATTCAACTACATAGCTTTGCTCATTCTCAATTTATAATAAAATCTTTGTTTTTAACATTTCCTGTGTTTTATTTCCAAAGTAGGCAATTTTGCCTAAGATATCACTTTCATCACAAAATCAAAAGTCAATGAACAAAAATGATTTTTAAAAATTTGGATCTTATCTGTATGTCATTCTGAATGGTTTCTATAAATTTTTACCCTTTTATCCAATTTAAATTGACCAGGTGAAGGCTGATAGTCAGGTTCTAGCTGAATGGATTCTATGAATTTTGACCTTTTTATCCAATTTAAATTGACCAGGCGAAGGTTGACAGTCGGATTCTAGCTGAATGGAATTTTGGCTTTCTTGTTCTAGGATATTCAATAACAAACCCTTGTATGGATGTAACTTATACAGTCTTATGCTGTTAATCCTTTTATTTCATCATTTCATTCTAAGTTCAAATTGACCGAAAAATGTTCATGAAAACAGACAGAGAATATTACAAGTTCAAATAAACCTTAAAAAATTCATCATATTGCAGTTATTTATTGTCAGATCTTGTTGAAATAAAGTTTGTTGTTCTCATCTTTGTAATTGCTGTCTCATTTCTCACTGCATTTACTCTGAGAATTTTGAAAAAATTGGCTTGTGGCACCTACAATGTGTGTAATAAATACAAAATGGAGATATATAAAATAGTGTCAAGAGATATACAATCCAACATGCATTCTCTGAACACCTGTTGATAGATTCTATGAACAAACGACATTGTCCGAATATATTTCCTTTATTTTCTTAATTTTTCATGCCAAAGTCGAACCTTTTCACAGATTCTTCAAGCTATTTGCCTGCTGCTCAAACAGTGTGCAGCAATCTCTTCCTGTCTCGGTAATCTAAAAAGCCTGCCTGTCAGCAACTTAAAGTAGCCCATGCTGTTCTGACACGTGCTCACAAGGCAGGTTACATATTATTTTACACATGATCTCTTTACATCTTACACTAATAATGAAATAAAATTTTAAAAGGTAAATATAAAACAAAAGATGAAATGGAAATGTCATTCGACAGACAAAGGGTTTGCAAGATTTCAAACAACGTGACACAACAAGATAATTTAGTACCCTATAAGGATAGTTTCCCTTGTCACCTAATGCATTAACATGCTACCGAAATCACAGGTTCATCTGTTGGCCCAGAAAGTTTGCCATGTGCGTGTTGGACTGTACATCATAAAGTGAATGAAAAGAAACAAGAAGCGAAACGAGATATCCGAGATGTGGTGAGCTCAATGCTATCTAATCCTCCCAACAGTTTAGCTCTGTTATTAGACATTGCTATCCTGTTCAAGAGGGATTATAAATTTTCATTTTAAAAATCATCATCTTGATTGTGACCCTTGATTGGTGTTGTTGGGAATGGGTTTTGTTCTGTGTTCATACATTTCACAAAAAAGTTTCACGAACTCCTTCAAAACGAGGTAAAAACAGAGATGGGATAAGATTGCACTAAGCTCACGATGTGAAGAAAATAATGTTGAGACAATTGAGCTGTAACAGTAATCTTAGTTATCAAGATGACGTTGTCACGGCAACTTGTGTAGTTGATGATTTTGGAGAAGACCATGCCTTGATGACCTGTCTGAAGCTTCTCATTCCTTCGACCATGGGACTCTGCAATGCAAAAACACACGCATGAACAAGATTGTTGAACTTGAAATCACAATATCAATGGTGAAAGTCACAAACCATGTAAGCCTAAAATTAACATCTTTTAAAAACTTTTTAACATTAGGAAGCCCCTATGCTTCGTCTAGTTGAGATTCTGTAACACAAGAACCAATAAAAACATGTATAATAACTATATGAACAATCCGTGTATCTCTATTGGGTCTAGTTTTTGCCACTTGCAAACCATGCATATCTGTGAAAAAAAAAAGATTAAAATGCGCATCTTTTTCTTTGATTTTCTCAAAACATCCAAATTTGGACCAAAACGGTTTACGACTTTCACCGTCGATATACTGGTGCATGAAAATAGCTTCTTAAGGCCTTTCTTCGTACACTGTCGTTTAAAGTCAACATTTGCCCCCAACTGTCCAACTATGTGACTTGCCACATTATCCCTGCATTCAATTTCAACTGTTTTGAAATATAGTTGAATGTATAGTGTATAATGAATGTGTGAAAATGATTGCACAATATATGGACATTACAAATGTTGAGTTGCTATAATTTTTGATCTGAAAAAAAAAAAGAAAAGAATTGTCTTAAAAAGCTACTGAAACCCTTTTTGCTTTGTCTATGACAGGAGTACATTTTTCTTAAAACAACCCATTTTACAACAGGACTGCTAACGTCGAAAAGGTACATGAAATGCATAAATAAAATGTGTTTAGCAATATACCAAGCCTAAAAATGCTTTGTCAATTTAGCCCAATACCTTTCCTCATTTATAAATCTCAACTTGAAATAAAAATGAAAACCAACAACTTAACCCACCACTCTCAAGGTTTGAGCCAAGCCCGGTGTTGCTGTCCATCAACCCAGGTGCTATGGCTTTCAAGGCCACAATACACGCAGGCTGAGGGTCAACCTCTGTACTATCATTTTCTGGTTGTGATGAAGGAGAAGATCCACTGGGAGATGGTAGTACAAAACTTGTAGGGGCTATCCACGGACACCAATGTTTGTGTTCCTCCAAAGGATCAAATGTTGTTTTCAACATTGTCTACATAGTTTGAAAAGGAAAAGCACAATGACGATGATGTGATGATCATTCTTAATTTCTCAGAACAATACCTCCCTCCCCCTTACAACAGAAAACCTACCCAAAACAAACAAAAATCGAAGCAAAACTGAAAAAAACCCAACCCGCACATCAAAACATCAGAAATAAAAATAGTAATATAGAGCAAAGATGGGTAATTTTGCAACACTCAAGACTTGTTCCTGATTGATAGGCCCTCGTGTCATAATAAACCATTCAAATCACATTACATCAAGAACGAATAGCTATTTCAATCAGCAATCAGTGGAGTTCTAATAGTTGGTTGATTTAGTTTTGTATCATTTTAGTAGCACTGTTTTAATGTCAGAGCCCTGTGTCAGATAAATTTGCCATTCGCCATCCCAGAGGGTAAATTTGCAGGCAGGTCTTTCTTTCTTTAAATAGTTTGGATTTATAAATTTATATATACTTTATTTTTGGAGGTTTTCGGGTTGATCTTTGTTTGTTGTTTTTTATTTTAGTTTTTTCGTTTTAGGCGTGAATGAGCCTTGCCACCCACATTCCCGTTATGAGATTGATAGCTTTATTGTCCAGTAACTGTCTAGTGAGTGATCTGTCTAGAAGATCTACTTTTTACTCGAACTTGATGTGGCGTCGGTAGCCAAGCGGTAAGGCTGCCAGACTGGGGATCATGAGGTCCTGAGGTCGAACCCTAGCAAAGCCAAGTCCGACGACGTGTTCCTTGGAAAACGCGCAACATGAATTTTCCCCACTCCACCCAGGTACAAATGGGTACAAGCACTAGTTTGGAAGCAAAATCCTGTGTCAGACTAGCATCCATCCTGGCAAGGAGGTGATTATTGTCACCCGTTTCACTTAACGCTACTCAAACCGGGATAAGCTCCGGCTCTATGGGCCGTAACGGCCTTGAAGGAACTTTAGGTGATGCATTCAGCCTTTTCCAGTCTATTAAGCATCAATTCTCTTTTTGCGGCTTCTTCCTTCTCCTTTTTCTCTTGGTCAGCCTTTTCCTCAGCCATATTTCATCACTGGTCAAAAGCCTGTATGCAGAAATGGATCTTGGCCTGCCACTGCTGGTAGATAGTGCCGGATGAATCTCAAAAATGCAACAAACTTCTTTATTCCAGTTGGAAACTGGCTCCACTTACATGCTGGACATTAGCTCTAAGTTGGAGTTAGAGGGCTCCAGTTTATGACTTTACTCGGTGACATCAAAGGTCAGTCCTTGAAGAAATGACAAACCGATCCTCTCCTTGACGGTTTCCAAATGTTTGATTGTGATGTTGATTAGATCAGTTTCAGGTTCATTCAGTTCACCTCCTGCCAGTTCTATAGGTTTTGGCTCCTTTTGTTCGGTTTCCTTAGAGTATGAGACTAACACCTCTATGGCAGGCCGACATCTTCAAGTATCCTTGATTTATCAAGGGGATGAATTTCAGTTGCCCCAAAGGCTTTCATCAGATCTGATCTTATCATTGCTTGCAAATGCTTCTGAGATGCCGTGGCCATCTCACTTTGTTGTTGGTTTGGCCGCGGTCGGCCGCGCTAAAACTGCATAGTTCCTTGTGCTAGGTCTTAGGGGGAGGGAGGAAGGGGGGACAGTCTTACTAAACATGGGACAAAACTCATTTATTGCACTACAGGATGGAGCAGTTCATTCTCTTGACATTCATACCATAACAAAGGCTCAGTATCGATTCTTTCATTTTATACGATCTTTTTAGAAATGATACCGGCCTAACCTTCAAACATCCATTGTACCATAAAAGCCGGAAATGTTGTCTAAAGTATAACAAGTTGGTACTCATTTTAATTACCACAAAGTACTCTATTCGAAAAATCTCTGTTGATGAATTATTGTCAATATTAGCTAAGATCGGCCGAATATTGCGGGAAACAATCTGCGCACCTGTCATAAGAAAAATGCCATCCTGATATGAGTATAAGCAATATAGAGCAGTTCAAATAGGGTCGACATGAAATATTTGATAGCTTCTCAAGATTGTATGATGTTTCAAAGTATTATATTAAAATAAGGGAAAAAATAGTTAAAAATGCGATTTTCTCAAAATGTTACTTTTTGACAGTGCTTTTTTATTTATTGTCCGATTGCCCTAAATTTGGTATATAACGCAAAAATAAATGAATCTAGTAGCGATTTTCGATATTTCTTCAAATTTTTACGTGATTAAATTTGCCAAAAATTGGAAAGGTTGCTTTATGCATTTTCAAAAAATTCATAAAATCAAAACAGTTTATTTATCCAAAAAAAGCTACTGGGTGCGGCTAGATTTTGAACTGAATAATGTTTGTGCAAAGTTATAACCAAGTTTGTTCATAACTGAAAAAGCCTATTTGAAATGAAGTTGTTATTTTTGCAATGAAAATCCAAGATGACGACGTTCCCATGACAACCATAATCTATGATAATAAAAAAAATTAAATATCTTATTTAGACATGTTGAGTATAATGGTAGTGGTTAAAAGTGTCTGCATGAAATTATTTTTAAAAATTAGCTCAGGACACCCCCCTCCCTCCCCCACCAGCGTGGAGCTACCAATTTCATTACACACTGTATGTGTGTTCGTGATTCACTTTGCCTTGACAATTCTTACGTCAGCGCGCAGGGTTGTGTTCGTGTTTTGGATTAAAAATCCACATAACTTCATAACTTATGATGTTTAAATGTGAAACCTATATACTCTGATAAAGTGTTATTAATAAGCCAAGTAACGCTGTTGAGTTTGAAAGAGCTGCCCTAAAGCCATGATTAATAAAGAGCAAAAAACGATTGGCAGTTGTGATCAATTTGCGTGAGAATAGCCCCTCTACAATGCTTCCTCCTTTACTATCGCGTCTAAATTGCAACAAATTGTCTCTTTGTAGCATCAATAACAGAACCCAAACCCTATGCTATTTACAGACGATACCATTTTAGTGTGCAAAGGGGTGGTCAAGACAATTCCCTTCAATAAAATCATTTCGTTCTCTGTGACAGAAGGGTTTATTCTTTGCACCTTGAAATGTAACACTTCCTATCTACTTTAATCCATGAAGCAAGCATCAGTTTTCTCTAATATGATTGGCTAATATTATTTGAGTCAATGAGTGGAAATACAATGAAAATAGACACATTTTGAGGACATCCCTGATCCACACTGCGACATGGTTTGCAGGAGGAAAGACAGATATAGCAGGCCTTTGCGCTACACAGTTTGTTAGGGAAGGATGGAAATAGCCGGTGTTAAATGGCGTAAATATGACTTTGTTGAGAGGCTGGAGTATGTGGGTCATATTGGGTAGTAGTGTCATCACATGCATGCCCTCCTTGACAGCCAGTTCCAATATTTCCAAGACTTCATGACTGCGATGAGAGTCAAGAAACAGAAGTTGTGACCTCACCTCAAAGCAGTGGGTCTAAAAAAAACTGTGGTGAACCACTGTACACCAATACCGCCGTTCATTATGGCATTGTGTACACCCAGAGAGTAGGCCTGGGCCAGCTTCTGGAATTTCTTGATCGCTCCTGATCATGACCTGCTGATCACAGTTTTGAGGCTCACATAGTGATCACAATCTGCTCTGCCGATCACTGTTGGTTCCAACCTCTCTCATGCTGCTTTGTTTTGACCGTCCGGTTTCTTGTCTTGCAGTTATCATGAAGCATTTTTGCATCGAGACTATGATCATGTTCATGGCTCCAGGCACTCGATCAGACTGATCAAGACGCTTGATCTTTCACTGCTCGTTATAAACTGGAAAACGAGCACTGTGTGATGGAGGGCTGAACTGAACCGACCATTTCCCCTTCATGACGCACAAGAAGGCATTGGGGATACCAGGTTGCCAGTGCCTTTCTTTGCAATGATCCTAACTGTGTCAGGTGAAGTCTGAGTCCAATCTCATGGCAGTTCCAGATCTGAGATGGCTTGTTATGCAAACCCAGGGCTGTCAGAAGCTGTTGCAAATCATTGAAGCATTTATCAAGGGGCACAATTCTGGGGTATGCACATCGCCAGGTATGAGCGTCTCTGTTTTGGGGTATTACAAGTTTGTTTTCTATTCTACAGTATTGAAAGCAGGCAAAGCTAATGAAATAAAGAAAGACGAAAGAATCAAAAGGGAAATTAAAGGTGGCAGCAAAATTACTCAAAGGCTGCCGTAAATTTACCCTGCAAGAGTGGAACTGTTTGAAAACAGATGTTAAAAGATTTGGAATGAAATTTTGAAGTTCTAGTCGATAAAATAAAACAAGGAGAAAGGGTATGAAGAGACAATGGAAACATTTTAAGAAACAGGCTAGTATGAATGATGAAATAGGCACCAAAAAAGAAAGGGTTTGTGATTCAGACTTATAGTTGAGGCAAGATACTGAAGAAAGCTTGTGAAGGTAATGACACAAGATAATATGAAAGCCCCATAGGAACAAAGACAAGACAAATACAAGGAATAGACAGAAAAAATCCTGGCCACCATGGGGATTGAACCCGCAACCTCTGCATCGGCACCCATCGCCTCACCATGAAAAGAGCGTGCTACCAACCGAGCCAACAACTGGTGGCCAGGATTTTATTCTGTCTATTCCTTGTATTTGTCTCGTCTTTGTTCCTATGGGGCTTTCATATTATCTTGTGTCATTACCTTCACTTCCGACATGCCCCTTGTCTCACTGTTTGTCTTTATCTATGAAGAAAGCTTGGAAGCACAAAACTACCTAACAGCAGGGATGTAAATGAAGCGACCAAAAATGTCAGAAAGTCAAAACCAACATTACATTATGCAACTGAACCAAGCAAAGGTCTCTTAGGCATTACAGCTGTGGGCTTTTACTAGAATTTAGAATCCCCGGCTCTAAACTATTGGGGTCCAAAAGTTCGCAAAAATGGGACTAGGTAGTCCAGAGGCAATGAGAGAGAGGGAGAGAGAGAGAGAGAGAGAGAGAGAGAGAGAGAGAGAGAGAGAGAGAGAGAGAGAGAGAGAGAGAGAGAGAGAGAGAGAGAGAGAGAGAGAGAGAGAGAGAGAGAGAGAGAGAGAGAGAGAGAGAGAGAGAGAGAGAGAGAGAGAGAGAGAGAGAGGAGGAAGGGAGAGAGAGAGAGAAGAGAGACAGAGAGAGAGAGAGAGAGAGAGAGAGAGAGAGAGAGAGAGAGGGAGGGAGGAAGGAGAAGGAGAGAGAGGAGAGAGAGAGAGAGAGAGAGAGAGAGAGAGAGAGAGAGAGAGAGAGAGAGAGAGAGAGAGAGAGAGAGAGAGAGAGAGAGAGAGAGAGAGAGAGAGAGAGAAGGGAGGGGGAGGGAGAGAGACATAGAGAGAGAGAGAGAGAGAGGGAGGGAGGAGAGAAAGGGAGAGAGAGAGAAGAGAGAGAGAGAGAGAGAGAGAGAGAGAGAGAGAGAGAGAAAGAGAGAGAGAGAGAAAGAGAGAGAGAGAGAGAGAGAGAGAGAGAGAGAGAGAGAGAGAGAGAGAGAGAGAGAGAGAGAGAGAGAGAGAGAGAGAGAGAGAGAGAGAGAGAGAGAGAGAGAGAGAGAGAGAGAGAGAGAGAGAGAGAGCTAGTAAAGCAGCCTTTCCACTTTCCACTTGAGCCGTAGATCTAGACAAGCTGATAACACTCCGACAAAAACAACACCAATCTAATCCATCGGGCAGCTAACTTCCTTACATATGATGAAAAATAATCCTTGTTTGAGTCTGTGTCTGATAACCACTCCCATTTGAATTTATTTTTCAGAGTGTCAAAACACATCCTTATCACAATCTAGAAACGCTGCCATTTCGATTCAAGCTCAAGACAAAACTGAAAGCGAAAAGCGGAAAAAAGCGGTATGATTGATAACAGCACGTTCAAAACATTCTTATCTTCCACATCGGAGAACTCCACAGTTTATAACTTTGTGCGAGAGTTCGAACAAGCACAGACAATTCGTGAATTGTGCAAAAGTTCCTTTAAAGTTTAAGGAAAGAGTGGAACTTCCACTTCGTGTAGAAAATATGATTTCCTTCCTTACATTTCTAAGGAGAAAAAAGGACCCATTTGTGAATAAGTTCATCTCGATGTGTGAACTTGAGAATCGGTACTGGGCAGACTCACAGAATACGAAACTAGGCTTGGCAGGCCTACGTGTTGGGCTTTTATTCAAATTGGGAAAATGGAGGAGTCCATGGTGGGAAAGAGAAGAAAGGCTAAATAATGAAGGTAGGAGGAGGATTTTGGAGATACTGACAAAAAGCAGGAATTCCTGACAAAAAGAAATATTTACATCCCTGCTAATATCCTGAGCACCTAATCCTTTAATTGATTGGTGAAGAGGGCAAAATAGTGTGTCAAGCTAATTGGACAGAGACAGACTCATCCTGTGTATGGTTGATAAGGTAATTCCACTTCAAAGTCAGAGGTCTACAAAAGAGGCAAATTTGCCTGCATGGTGAAATTATTAAATTTTTTATAATTATATATTACTAACTTAGACATTTCATTTTTTTACACAGAAAACCTGATAAGTAAGATTTACAGACCTCTCTGATCATAGACAGACAAAATGTTTATCATATCAAACTCAATATGTTGAAATTTTCAATTGTCCTCTTGATTCTACAAAAATGTCAACACTGTAAGCACTTAAAATAAGAAAAAGGAAAACAGTAAAAGAAAAAAATAGAGGAAAAAAAAATACAGTAGGCTACAGCAAACGAGAGAGTACCATTTTCTTCCGCCTTTTTGCTTTGGGCGTAGAATCATCTGAAGTTTCTTCATCTTCCTCATCAGAATGTGTGCTTAAAGAACCATTGCCTTCCTTTGAAAAGTTCCACAAACCAATCAAACGCGGCACATTGAACACATCAATACATCATTGCTTGAAGGACTGCAAGAGAGACAGAGGAAAACAAAACTAATTATGATTCATAAATATGAGACAGAATCTAAAAATTGTCGTTAGGTTTAGCAAACTGCAAAACCAGACATTTTTTCACGCATTTCACATCCCTTGCTCCTAGCACTTTGCTGGGCTTAGCAGAGTATTAATATTTAGCAGTAATTTAACAAATTTTTGTGAGTTTGTCCTGTAAAGACGACAGTAGGGAAAGTAAAGAGACCAAAATAAATCACAACGAATGAACATTTCGTCATTATATTAATTTATTATCAAAGGGTTCATGAAACTCAACTTTTTGCTTCTATTTCATTTAGCTAAGGATACATTCAGTAAAGTTTCCCCAAGGCCCTTACAGCTCAGGAGCGTACCCTGGTTTCTATCGAGATCAGATGATAATATGCCACCTAGATAGAATGCTACTTTGTCACAGGCTTTATTCCCAAGCTCATGCTAGTACTCCTTTGCACCTGGGTCAGGTAGGGGAATGCAAATAAGTTCCCTTTTCAAGGAACACAACGTCGAATTTAGCATTGCCAGAATTCAAACCTAGGACTTCAGAATCCCAACCCGGCAGCTAAGCGACTGGGCTACCAACACCACTCTTAGGGTATAATAATACTACTCAAATCATTTATCTTTATAAGTTAGTCAATAAAGCTACTGAGCTTTTCCCCCAAGCACAACTCCTCAGTCTTGAACAATTTGAATATTTTACATCATCCTCCCAGCTCTCCGTTATCCTCAATTTTTATGCTGCTTCATTGCAAAAATGGAAATAAAAAAATTATCTTTCAAATGTGCTGTGTAAATTCATAAATAGCTCATTAAAATTACTCTTATGGTCCATATTTGAACAGGATACATTTCATGATGGGTTTTATATGAACTGAAGATGATTTTGACCCCGTAAATCTGATTTGCAAGTACAGGGTGACCAGAAAAAATGAACACTCTAGAATACCTCAAGTAAATATTGAGCGATTGAAGCAAAATTTTGGAAATAATAATTTTCCATCTTGCGGACAATATTTGTATAAGTATTGAATATTCTAGAATGGTGAAATTTCGAGAGAATTAAATGTACAAATCCACTTTCACAGAAAGTAAGGGCGTACATAACGTCAATGAAATGGAATAACAATCATCAAACAAATGATTGCATTTCAACTCAATTCTAGATCTATAAACCACAAAAACAATTAATTGCATTTTACATCATCAACATCGAGTTCACTGTCTGAAACTGTTTTTTTCCTTTTTTTTCCTAAATGTTCATCTGTTCATACAGTGTCTTTACTGACATTGGGCATCTTTTCTGGCCTATCCGTTTCATGAGTTCGCTCACAGCCTCAACGGGGGAAACCTGACCGCAGATAGACACTTACAGCTTAATGCGCTGTCTTCTTCAGTCCAGCGCATTTTACCCAATAAATCTAGATCTACTTTTGAAATCAAAAGTGGTACCTTATCCGATTTGAAAAAGAAATTGATAAAATAATAGTTTTTTGTCACCTGGAATGTCGACATTGAATCCAATCTAGCATATACACTGTTGTACTTCCTCTAAAAGAAAAGGATAACTCTGCGCATAGTGCGTTTTTCTTTGGAAATCAGAAATGCCCAAACTTGAAATTTGCACACCTTTTGTCCGCATGGCTTCTTTATACATCTCTAAAGTTTCAATGAAATCAGTTGCAAAAACACCACTGTTATCAAGGAAAGCAAGAGTGTCTATTTTTTCTGGTCACACTGTTCTTTCATAAAAGTATCACGTACTACCAGAACTTTGTCTTCTTTCTTTCTTGTTGATTGGCCTTGTTTAATTTGAGCTTACTATGCCTCATGGTGTTGAAGGTCGGTGCTATGGAAAATCTACAACTCAATCCCTTTAATGATCAAAGAAGACCATTAAATACCTTGGGCACCAAGAAGACTCCTGATGAATGCCAATTTTTTTTTGTCAAACCAGAGCATCCTTTTATGGTCAAACTACTGGATTCTGGTATGGCCCTAGTTTGATTCCCAGTCTTGGCAAATTTTTATGACCATCTTGTCGACCTAGCAGCAAATGGGTAGCTAGGTCTATATCAGACTCAGCAAAAGTAAAGGTGGAGAGGGCACTAGCAAACTACCACATCATGTTGTATGCCTAGAGAAAAAATCAATGCTCTCAGGATTTACTTATCACTACTTGATTTTGGCTCTTATTCTAGATTTTTCATTTGTGGACTGATGGGGATTCAAAGGCAAAGTGTCGGCCAAAAGATAGTGGGTTCAAGCCCGCCAACAGTTGAAAAATGTTCTCGATTTTTTCAAGCAAAATCTACCCACTTGGTTCAGGTAGGTGGATCGACACCTAGTCGCATCAGAGATGGACTATAAAAAGAAGGTCCCATGTGCAGATCACAACACTCTGTGCACGTTAAAGATCCCTTGGCTACTTACAAGGCAGTCTGGGCAAAATTTAAGAAATCCTACCAAAAACCCTGAGATCACCATTGTTGTGGATGTGGGTAAAATCAAATCAAATTGTGGACTGATATTTCTTCTGCACCCATCTTAAATAAATCCTTTCTGCATTACTGTTTAGCTTCGAAGATAGACAAGCTTTGTCCAAGTCCTTTTGGCCAGCACATGACATGCTTGCAACACTGTTGCTTAGAGGAGTACCATTGCTTAGAGGAATGAACACGTTGACACTTTTGTCCCTAAGGTCTATTACAGCCTTGAAACCTGCTCATTAAATTTTTTGTGTGTTTATCCCTTTCATAATACACAGAGATGCAACAATTACAAAAGACACACTCAAAATTTTCACTTGGGTCACGGCACATACCTTTTTGGTCCAACCTGTGACAGACAGTGTGACTACTTCAGGAGAAATGTCAGAGCCAGGTAGTAAGTGTCTTGTGCAATAGGCAGCCCCTTGACCCTCATCGTACCCTGAAAAAGTCAACAAGAAAAAAAAGAATAAATAAAGAGGGAAGAAACAATAGCAAAAAAATAAATAAATCATTTCCATCTTTCCATTTAACATTAAATGACAGCAAAGACAATTTCAATTTCAGAGGAAATCAAGTGATCAGTTTAACATTGAATGAAACTTAAATTTGCAAATGATTATGTCATGTCTAAAATATTGTTATTCAAGATATGGGGCATCTAAACTCATACACAGGAAGGTAGAATGGTAACTGATAAAGATAGAAAGAAAGATTTAAGATACCAGCCGGAAAAAACTGTAAGTGAACATAAACCGATAGT
The DNA here is from genome assembly GCA_037039925.1 of Doris montereyensis. Classification (NCBI taxonomy): domain Eukaryota; kingdom Metazoa; phylum Mollusca; class Gastropoda; order Nudibranchia; family Dorididae; genus Doris; species Doris montereyensis. Next base: position 273,065 of record JAXRKP010000113.1, on the reverse strand, counting down.
TGTGATTGGATGTGCATGAAAGATGCTGATGAATTTCTTCTTTTATAGTGTAGTACAGGGTTTGTAATGCACTTCCTTGCCGAGCAAGAGTACCGAAACAGACGTCACTGGTTTGATTCTGTCTGGTGTCCATGAAATTATTTCTGTTTATTCCCTGAAATCCACACTACCAAGAGAAATAGTGTATGCTGAAGGGGTCAACTTTGTTGGTCTATAACACATGAACATTGAGATAATTCAAAAAGACTTGATGTGAACACTGACAGGACAATTCACAACACTAGCACAAAATGACACCACACAGAGAAGTACCAAGAAAGTAAGTTCACTCATAGAAGATAAAGAAAATGTAGAGAGAAGGAAATAGCTATCCACAATCGGCTCTAAAACAAACTGATGTTCATCTGGATTAGAGGAGACCAACAAAAGAAAGATAAAGATCAAACTATACAAAAGTTTTTGTAAAATCGGTACTGACCTACACTTGCCGCATGGGCTCTAGCCCCAAAATGAAGAAGAAAACTTGACGCATTTCATAGAAAATTCCCAAGACAAACAAAAAACAACTCTCATTATTCGTTTTAGAAAATCGTTGACACCTTTGAGAACACACTTTAAGAAAAGAGAACATTCCTACCAATAAAGCGATGAGAGCTTACTTCATGACATCTGGAAGAAAATTTAGAGGAAGACCATTGACTACACTCTCAGTGGTGATTAATAAAGGTCTCTCCTGCCTAGCGGAACAAATGACACTTAAAAAATGGGAAGACATGCATCAATTAAGGTCAATCGCCAGAGACCAAAAACAGTGGAGGACCCTATCATGAAAATCATAGAGAGGCTGAGACGGCCTTGTCCGAAGACCAGGTGGCTGCGATACAGCCATCGTCAGTCATTCCTTGTAATTGTTTTGTCTTTGTTTCTATGGGACTCTATATGTCTTTAAGGGCTTACTGTTTGTCTCTGCATTGAGCTAGACTATATTGTCATTAATATAATTCAATGAAAGTAATACCAAGAAAAGCAATCTAAATGTCTAAAAGTAAAAGAAATTTTTCAAAATACGTTGGTATGCTTTGTTAACATAAAAAAAAGCAGCATTTTTTTAGCAACTGCTGTTTGTGACCATAATGCTTGATGATGGAATTTAGATATCATCATTATCATTTGTGGCTTGCGCTATTCAGCACTTTGCGACCATCCTCTCATGTCATTCTGTCTTCAACGCTCCTTGTAAAATTTGAGTTGGTGGTGATGCCGAGCAGCGTTTTGTCTTTTAAGCTGTTCGTGTCTGGTGCGTTGGCTGCCACAAACTATTGTCCTCTTTGTAAATCCAAATCTTGTTAAAATTTTGTAGTCCCATTTTGTCTCCACACATGGCTAAAAAATCTCATTTGCCTTTTCTTTTCAACTTTCCTACAACTTCAATATTTGTTACTTTTGCTATCCAGGGGATTTCAATTTTCTTCTATATATCCACATTTCCAATGCTTCTAAACGTTTGAGACATTGTACATCTCAAGTCCATGTTTTATATGCATCTAATAGTGTGGAAACAGCATGTGTTTGTACTGTTTGTGATTTCTGTCCATTTTTCAGTTTTGCATTGAAACAACAGCTTTAATATTGTGGAATGTTTGTTTTGCTATCATTTTTTGTATCAAATTTCAATTTAACAAGTAGAAGAGAAGCTACAAACACCATGTCATGCATAGTTTACTTTGCACATCATATTGCAAAGGCCTGGAATTCTTTAGTTTTCTCTCAGATGTTTATTACATTATTAAACGCATTAGAAACAACTTCCTGGGCTTATTAGTTGATCAAAACAAGTTGTTAAACTAGTCTGAATTTAGTTCTCTTTGATTATAGAAAGGGAAAGATATAAAGTATTTACTTGCAACTTTTTTGCATAGAAGAATCATGTACATGCTTAAGTTAAAAAATTGATAACACATTTTTACCCCCCCCCAAAACATAAACAACATATAAATCAATAAAAATAAATCAAAATCAAAATACAACATTACAGTCTTACATGTTTATGAACACTTGAAAAGTTTATAGATGGCAAATGATGTCTTATGGTGTTGAGTGAAGAAATTGGAAAATAAATCTTGAAGTAAGGCTGACAGGATCGTCGCATCGAACTATACAAAAGGATTCTGCAAAGAAAAAGTTATTAAATAGTAGTGAGTTTTTTTTGTAGGAATATCTTTTTATTCTTAGTATAAAAATTAGCTATCAGAAGAAGAAATTTAAAACCAAAACCAACACGTCAAAACCAAACAACACGTCAAAACCATGAAAATTAAAACTTTTCAGGGAATTTTGTGCTCCAACTTATATCTTTTGGTTTTTTTTGAAAAAGAAAACATTTCTTTTTCTTATTAAAGAATGAAACCAATCGATATCACCTTATATTTGAATAGAAATCAACCATGATTGTCATAGATGAATTAAGACGGAAAAAAAGCAACAAACAAAAGATAAATATTCACAACAAAAACAAAACATATGATTCAAATCCTAAGCGCCATAAAGACTTCTGTCAATATTATCTCTCTCTGCAGGCAAGTACAGCAGCTCAGTTTAATATTTTTCTTCCTCTTTTCTTCCTTTTTTAATGATAGCAATGGGAACAATAACTTCTCTTTCTGGTAATATCAGGATTTTAGACATAAATTCTAGACAGCCACTGTGATTGGGTGCTATTGTGATGCATCTGATTTCGGCACTGTCCTCTTCTTCTTATAACAACAAAAAAACATTAGACGCAGTGAGCCCTGACACAACCCTTGACAGCATGGTAAGGGCAGAATCTTGTGGTGAAGAGCAGAAGAAAGCTGCCTTGGCAAGTTACTGAAAAGTATAGAGGAAGCTTTTCAAAGTTGCATTTTTTGGAAGCCTTTACTTTCTGAAGAGTTGTGCAATGGAAAAAGACATGGTCAATAGTTTCAGTTGGCTTACACCACCATGGACAAGTGGGGTTGTGGCTGGGGTCGATTCCGTTGAAGGGCTTATTCAACTTGGCACATTGTTCTGACCCCCATTTTTTCAATCCGTGTATACCAAAACTTTTGTTTATCGAGAGCTTTTAAGCATCACTTACAACTAAATTGAGGATTCCACAGCAAATGGACTTTACAACACATACATAGTGACAAAAAGAAACAAAAACATGACTTACCTGGGCAAGGATTTGCAGCTAAAGTACAAAATCTATCATGTGATGCAAGTAGATTCTCTTTTAGCTTTTTTTTGAATTTGTTATCTGGAGGTATTGAAGTGAACCATAAAAACTTTTTAAAAAGGCAACTTTCAGTCCATAAACCAACAGTTACAAACAACAGGATATCTAGCTTTCAACAAAAATAATGCTATTAATGTTTCATATATTGGTAAAATCTATTGGAAATGTTTGATTGAGACTGTCATTCTAGTTTAATACTGATAGGCCTGTGCCCTTTTAGAGTGTAAAAAAAGGAAGTTAAGGGCCTTTACATTTGATCAGTGGGGTTTTTTCTTCTCAAGAATCTCTGTCTTGAATTCCTATTGAGTTTCCTTCTACAATTTTTGACATTTACAGCAATGACTGTTTATTTTTTGATGTCCTGTTCAACTGAAATTAAAATGTTGCCGTTTTGTAATAATAATAATAATACATTTATAGAGCATGCCTGACATCCACCAAAGGTGCTGATGGCGCGGTACAATCAAAAGCACAAAAAGATTTAAAAATCCAAAACAATTTACAAATCCAATCAAACAAACCATGGAGCATCACAATAAAAAAAGCACACGCAACAGCAATAAACAAACATTTCAATTCATGGTGAACCCTCTCCAGTGTCAATAAAACAGATTGAACAGCTCTGTCTTTAAATCTTTCCTAAAAATGTCGATGGATGGGGAAGACTTTGTATAAAAAGACAAATTGTTCCATAAAACTGGAGCTACAACACTAACACTTTTATCACTTTAAGAAGATCTTATTTTTGGTACATTCATTAAAAGAGCATCATTTGATCTTAAAATTGTGCTTTGTTTGTATGAGGCAACAAGTTTCTGAATGACTTCAGGTATAGACAACAGGATATAAATCTCTAATCCTCAGTAGGATGGTCCCATGAAATACACAAAAAAAAACCGAATACAAAATAAGCAACGTTGGAGATCTAAAGTTCATTGAGTTGTTGTTACATATTTAGTTAAATGTTAAAAGAAGCTCATTTGATTCTAAGCTGTGTCATTCTACTGCAAGAACTACCCTTCTACAGGTACATCCATAGTCTCTCTTTTGCCCTTCCTTGCGATGCTTCCCTTCAAATCAGAGGACTGGACGTAGTCTCTCCCTTTGCTTCTAGGTCTGGCACTTGTATCAAGGCATATCTCCATTGTCATTCTGTACTTCAGATGACCAACCTATTGTCTTTTCACTCATCAGGGTTTAACCTGGCCGAAAACTGGCACATGCTAGACAGCCAGCTGTGTTTAGCCCAGCCAAACCTGGCCATCCGCTAACAGTTTCCCCATTGTTCAAGCTGGCCAAAACCGGCCGCAGGTAACACCTTCTCTGTCAGCGATCAGATTGGCTCGGCAAACCTATTTTTGTTACTTGTTGAAAGTGCAATTATTTTCTGAAAGCTGATTGGTTGCGTTTAAGCCTCTTTCTGGCGCTAAAGGTCATGATCCTTATATACTAATAGCACCACTTTCTGCGAAGTCTGTCATTGATCGTATTTTGCTACTTTATTGCCTTCGTTTAACACACACATTTCATTGTTCTGCTTCAATTGTCTATGTTTTCTGATTTTGATTTTACCTTTATCACTAATTTTATCGTAATGGACTGTTCCAATAGTCAGACGGAGTGAGAAAATCCTTATTCTAAAGTCACCAATCTACACACTAATGAGTTAAGCCTTTCCCATTTTCATTTTGTTTTGTTAAACACACAAAATTCTCAAATGTCATACTCATACACAAAACCCATGATCACTGCTTAAGAAGATACAAATCGAACAAACAGTGCACGTTTGCTTCATTGCAATTTACCTCATCCACCATATGCGATGATCTCAGCGTGAATTAAGAGGAAACGGTGCACTGTGAAAGAAATAAAGCAGGACTGGCAGCGCCTGCTAACAACAAAATGAACAACTTGTATACAACATGTCTTTATCGTTAGTCTATAGTAATGTTTTTTTCTACATCTCTAGATCATTTCTTACGTCCATCAGTGTCCATTTTGGCCAGCAGCTGCTCCGCAAAGAGTAGCCTTGCATCCCACACACTGAAGCATATCTACATCAACATTCTCCCATCCATAACGAGCACAAATGAGAGGAGACGCACTCGGCAGGCTTGCCAAACCATGTGAGAGACTGAAATCCAGTTAAGGTTTCTTACAGTAAAATCACAGTTGTTATATCCATCATCAAAGAATCTAGTTGGGCATTCTTGGATGGGGGAATCTAACACTACAAGACAGAAATTGGCAAAAAAAATCAATCTTTGCACTAACAATATAACATCATCAGTAGCGTCAGTATTGTCTTTCCAATAACTGTAACAGAAATATTTATAAACCCTCCAAGAAATCCACCCAAAACAACCTAAACACAAAAAGAACAACAAAAAAACCCAACGCAACCCCAACTGAAATAAAGAAACATATGTGTAATGGGTTTTAAGACAAGTTTTAATTCAAAAGATGATCAATAACCAACAATCCCCACCCTTTCCTTCCCAATCAACATAATCAAAGCATAAAAAGGAAGCAAAGACCCCTCCTCCCACCCTACACAGAAAAACAATAACCCTACATGCCCACTGTCCATTCAGATTTTCACATCCCCCACAAATCAGTGACCAAACTTATTAAAAATCTATAACAGTAAATAAAATAAAGATCTACAATATAATGAAAGGATACAGAGAAGGAATCTAGGCGATCCAGAAAGCTTTCATAACTCCTCAAGGAGCCTGTACTCAAGACTTGCCCAGATGTCTGCTTGCTTGAATCATCAGAAGATGAAGTTTGAGTCTTGTTCCTTGAAATATAACAGCATAATATTTATAATTATAACTACATATATATAAAAAATATATCAACAAATGACGATTTACAACAATTTTTTTTTACTGAAGCGCAAAACCAGGTCTTGAATGTAGGGCTTATTTGTAAAATAATGTAATAAGTAAAATATAAATCCATCTACAATATTTTCATGAATAATTGCGAAAAACATGTCGGCATGTTTGATCTTTAGGTTACCCGAGACAAGAGCAGTCTGACCAATCACAAGCGGGCATTTAAATCCAGAGAGGGCCCAGCAAAGCGAGATGCATTGTGTCCTGCAAACACCAGTGTCAAATTCACACCTTTCTTGGTATTAAATAAGGTCCAATATAATATCATGAAATTCATCTTAACCCTATTCGATCTTTGACAGTGAATCAAAACCCCACCAAAATCGAACGAGAAATAAGAATTTAACAATAAAAAAAATATATATATATAAGTATAACATTGTTTTCAATTTATGTAAAACACAAATAATTTCGCTATTCCTGGGCCAATTTCATAATTAATCTTCTTTTTCAATTTGAAACTGACAAATGCATTCCAGTTCTTAAGAGGAGAAGCAGGTCATGAAGGTCATTTTGAAAATGAATAAACCAGACAACTAATTCTATGACCTTATGAGTTCTTTGCGTCGAAACAAGAAGAATTTCTCTTTTTTTTAAATGTTATGAAAATGATGCCATATTGAATTTTTGTCACCAAAAAATAACATCAATTATCAAAAAGTAAAATCTGCATCAATTTTTTAGGTTTGTGTTTCAAAATTGGTACACGTCTTTACTTACAAATGCAGTGGTGTTCGCCTAAGAACCCGGTCCTCCGGAGACAGAAACAGCGGGTTCTCAGGCAGACCGGGTGCTAAGGTGAACTCTGATATATGTCTTGTATTTTTATATATTATTCATATATTTTATATTGGCTATTTCCCATGACCATAAAAAATTTGACTAGACCCCAAAAAGATAAACAGTTTCTGTTTGTTAATCTTATTAAGAGAACTGCATTGCTTTACATCAGCGCTACTCAAAGTGTGGTATGCATACCTGTGACGCAAGCCATTGTCTGCCGGCATGTAGAGATTAAGATTCTGGCAGTTTTTTTACAAGTGTTCTATGCTTGTTTCACTCACCGGTCTGTGGCACATTGAAAAAAAAACAATTGCTGATCTGCCACATCAGATAGTTTGAGAAGCATTGCTTCAGACAAGTTTTACAGTACAACAGATGTGTTGAAAGTTATACTTGTGTCGTTTCTGAACTATTTGTTATATTCAAATTCAAAGAATCGATACTGAGCTTTTTTATGGTATCATTGTGAAAGGAATGAACAGCTCTATCAATATTTCAATAAAACATACATTTGTCCCATTTTGGGAAAATAAATGGCTTTCTGGTATTTAGATGCTATATAAACCTGTCAATTATAACGCTGTAAATTAAATTGGTTAACCCTCCCTCCCCTCTTCCCTAATTCAGAGCAGACTACGTTTAGCACACCTAACACTCATAAAAAGAAGTTCACACCTGACCAGCCTAAAAAAAAACCCTAACTTTATCGCCCCCTTTAAAATTTCAAATAGTATCATGTGAGAGCATTGCATTTAAATACAAAAGAAATATAAAAAAGTGCCACGATATAAAAAAACCTAATGTTATCAGACATGCCAACTTTTTAGAATCAAAATTCAAGTCAAGAGAGATCTGTATCACTATCATCATAGTCCTGTAGTAGTACATTGCTGGACTGGCAAGACAGCGTTTTGGAGTTCAAGTCATGTAGTAACTACCTATAATATATCCAAAGGTTTATTTTCAAAAGTATATTTAATAAGCCATTATAGTCTTGCAGACTATTCATCCTCTGATTCTATAAAACATGAGTGAAAACTTCACAGGTGCCATGTGCATGTTGTGCTTATTGCATGTTGTGCAAGTAACATCCCATAGCAGTTATTAAAAGGTGACCTCCCTCCCCTTATAGGCTCTTGCCAAATAATTACTCAAAAACACACACACACACAAAACAAATAAAAGAAAAACAACCAAGAACAGGCGAAAACAAATGAATCATCTCTTCTTTTCGTTTATCTTCATTTCTTTACATTCAAATCCATCTTTTCTCACCAAACATTTTCATCCTCTTTTATCGCAGTCATTAATTTCATCATTTTCATGTGTCTCAAAATTATTTCAACATGGCTTTATTCTCTATATATTGAATTAAAGTCACCAATGAAAAGAAAAGAAAACGGTACCCCGATCATGGAAGTCCGCACTGCCTTTATTCAACACGCATTGTTCCATCGCCCTGCTTCCAAGTGTCAATGATTTCTGCTTGTGCTTTAATTTTATCATCAATGTTGTCATCATGGACTGTTCAAATAGCGACACGAAAGAGAAAATAGAATTTCTAGATTTAAAATCCTTGTTTCCGAACGTCAACCATCAGAAGCACACAGGAAGCTCAGAAAACGTCAACGCACCATGGTGATCTGGTTGCCGGGAAGTTGAATCTCTCTGGTCTACTGGTCAGGAAATCTACACTAAGAAGTTAATTCATGGACACAAGCAAGACTACCAGTAAGGAAACAGTGGGAAGGAAGCCAAAGAGGGAGAGGGAGAGAGAGAGAGAGAGAGAGAGAGAGAGAGAGAGAGAGAGAAAGAGAGAAGAGAGAGAGAGAGAGAGAGGGAGAGAGAGAGAGAGAGAGAGAGAGAGAGAGAGAGAGAGAGAGAGAGAGAGAGAGAGAGAGAGAGAGAGAGAGAGAGAGAGAGAGAGAGAGAGAGAGAGACGACAACACCCCCTCGCCCCAACCCAACAATTAAGAATCTATGATAAAACGGGACAAACAACATTTTTCAGTTAAATTGTGAGCAGGTAAGTTAAATTTTTAAAATTCTCACAATAAAGTGTCCAGGCGTTCGGTCCTTGATCCGTTGACACAAGAAAAGAAGATAACAGGTGCTTCACTTTTTCCGGTGTTGTATTTTTCGCCATTTTCAAAATTTTGTTTCGTTTTACTAACAATTCCGATTACACATTTTAATCTTTCGTACTTTACACGTCAAAATACATTCTCATTTCATTCATAAATGCTACACATTAGAAATCGACCATTTAAAGATTCATCTCCTATAATTGGCACGGCAAAGACAGAATAAGGTGGTTTTGAATGTTCCACATACTTATCTATGTCGTCTTCATCTCTTTGAGCAAAGAAATAAAAACATTGTTCGTGGATGTAACTATACGAAACTTAAATGACACGTACAAGTATGTTAGCTCCTTGAACACTGCCTAGCAACTTTCTGTAGATGCTACAAAATGGCCACCATGTAAACACATCTGATGGAATGAGTAACAAATAGTGACTGCATTGTGTTTTGTGTGTCCGGATCTGTTAATAAAGCTTTGGTTGGCAAGAAAATGTCTTCAATACCAAAAATACCCCAGCTGCGTCAGCTGTCAGCCGAACCCCGAGCTCTTTTTATACAAAGGAGGGTAAAGCAAATCCAGTGTTTTCAAGCTCTTGATCAAAGAATTAAAACTTTTCACTGGTTACATGAGAAAAAGGTCGGCTGAAGATTATACAAAACCAGTGGAAAGAACTCTCGACCGTATGTGTATTTGATTTAGCTCATTATTTCGCCGGGATTGTTTTCTTAAACCTTTATTATTCTCCTTTCTCTATAAGCACAAATCTCTCCCCTCTCTCTCTCTCTCTCTCTCTCTCTCTCTCTCTCTCTCTCTCTCTCTCTCTCTCTCTCTCTCTCTCTCTCTCTCTCTCTCTCTCTCTCTCTCTCTCTCTCTCTCTCTCTCTCTCTCTCTCTCTCTCTCTCTATCTATCTATCTCTATCTCCCCACCCCCCTCTTTCTCTCTCTCTCTCTCTCTCTCTCTCTCTCTCTCTCTCTCTCTCTCTCTCTCTCTCTCTCTCTCTCTCTCTCTTCTCTTTGCCCTGTCTTTGTCTGTTTGTCTGCCCCCCCTTCTCTCTCTCTCTCTCTCTCTCTCTCTCTCTCTCTCTCTCTCTCTCTCTCTCTCTCTCTCTCTCTCTCTCTCTCTCTCTCTCTCTCTCTCTCTCTCTTTGTCTGTCTGTCTGCCCCCCCCATTCTCTCTCTCTCTCTCTCTCTCTCTCTCTCTCTCTCTCTCTCTCTCTCTCTCTCTCTCTCTCTCTCTCCTCTCTCTCTCTCTCTCTCTCTCTCTCTGCCTGTCTTTGTCTATCTGCCCTCTCTCTCTGTGCCTGTCTTTGTCTATCTGCCCCCCCCCTCTCTCTCTCTCTCTCTCTCTCTCTCTCTCTCTCTCTCTCTCTCTCTCTCTCTCTCTCTCTCTCTCTCTCTCTCTCTCTCTCTCTCTCTCTCTCTCTCTCTCTCTCTCTCTCTCCCTCTCTCTCTCTCTCTCTCTCTCTCTCTCTCTCTCTCTCTCTCTCTCTCTCTCTCTCTCTCTCTCTCTCTGTCTCTGTCTCTCTCTCTGTCTCTGTCTCTCTGTCTGTCTCTCTCTCTCTGTCTGTCTGTCTCTCTCTCTCTCTCTCTCTCTCTCTCTCTCTCTCTCTCTCTCTCTCTCTCTCTCTCTCTCTCCTCTCTCTCTCCTCTATTTCTCTCTCTCTCTCTCTCTCTCTCTCTCTCTCTCTCTCTCTCTCTCTCTCTCTCTCTCTCTCTCTCTCTCTCTCTCTCTCTCTCTCTCTCTCTCTCTATCTATCTATCTATCTATCTATCTATCTATCTATCTGTGTCTATCTCTGTCTGTCTGCCTGTTGTTTTCTCTCTCTCTCTCTCTCTCTCATACCCAGAATTCCAATAGTTACAAATATTGTACACCCCGTAGTCAAGTTTGTGAAGAAAAGTTAGTGAATATTACATAACACACTATCCATCAAAGCTAATAATTCATAATAGCCCTGTGTGTAACTGAGTCTCCCCCACCTTGATCATCAGCACTGATTGCGTATATATGCGCACTTCAAATGATAATCGCGAAAGACTTCTCAGCCTGGAGATAGCGCTGTATGTGTCAATCAGGCTTAGATGTACGGATACGGCAGTTCATTTGATTGTGACCGTTGGTTTTGGCCCCTACGTTTTTCGAATGAAATGCATAGCCGGTATATTACGCAATTCACTACGGCCAGATGGTTTGCCCTTTTATTTGAAAACATCTATGTCACGGGGCAACAGTTTGGTGTTCATAGTTAAGTATATATATACTTTAGAGACCAAACAAGTTTTTCTCAATTGCGGCTAAACGAGAGATATAGTCCGACTACTATCTGAGCAATTCATTTGAAGCGCTGCAGATATAACGACCCATCATGTGATTATGTATTTTATTGTATTTTTAATTACCCATAACCTGTTTAAATGATGAACTAGCTGAGTGAAAAGGAAACTCACAGAAGGCAAACAATGAAGTTTTCTTTAATTCAAACGTCACTGGCAGAGAAATGTTCTCACACAGAAACAATGGGGATCTTCATATGAAATATGGTTACTCTCGTGGCGTATCAACAGAGCCTTTGGCAAGCAAAGATCGACCAGCTCATAATTTTGTATGAATGTTTTCGGTCATGATGTATTACATGATGTTTAATAACTACCGAGTTCAAAGCACAATTTGTTTATATATCATTTTCATATTGAACGATTGGGTTCAACATCTTGCAGTCATGTTCACTTCTGGATTAAAATAAATACAATGGATGGATAGCGGTCAGACAACGAAGAGTCAACAAAATATTTATCGCTATGGCAAGTGTTGCAAATTTGTCATTGTATTTTATAGTCCGAGAAAAATGCTTTTTATCTTAACAGGACGATTTGACATTGTTTGAGCTCTGGAACAGTATGAACCTCGACCCATCACAGTAACTATCAAAGCAAGCTGTTAGAAATTGGAGACTTTTTAGTAACAATCAAGGTAACAATGGTGTTCATTTAACATTAAAATGTGTTCATATCGAAAGTGGAGAGTTCCATTTTTCCCCTTTCGAATGTAAGTATTTGTTGTCTTAAATTGATCCTCCTCCTCCCTCACAAAAAAAACAACATAAAAAAGAACGAAATAAAAAGAAATAAAACAAGATGAAATTAAGATTTAGCCACAAATCCATTGTTTATTTTAATACATATATCTCTTCTATACCTTCTTTCTATGAGCTCTTGTGTCTCATATTATGAGGGATGCAAGATAATGAATTCATTTTGGGTTTTTGTTATGTTTGAGAAAAACTTTGTATTTCACTCTACTCTACTTGTTAGGATAAAAGGGTTTGTTAAAATATTATAGTTTTGTCCCCTATACTTTTTATTTAATTTTCTGCAACAGGAATACAAGATTGCTTTTGTGGCAATGCTATGAACGGTATCTGCAGACATTTGGAGATGTCAACGTTGAGGAAATTTCTGATGTTGATACATTTAGAACAACATTTTTTCCTGATGGATTTTCTGCTGACAATGCAGGACTCACTGTGAGTAATTCTGTCGTTCTCTTTAAGCATTTCTTACACAAGCATGAAACTATTTTATTGACAATGTTAAATATTTATTTGAAAATCTCATACTGTCCTTTGCAATTTTAACTTTCTATAAGACCTGAAATATTTTCACTTTGATCCGGAATTTTCTCTCATTTCCCTATTCTACCGTCCACCCCCATTACTGTCCAATCCTCATTAAAGAATTAAAAGTATACATAAACATTCCTTGTGAAATTACAAATTATCCAATCGGAACCCAAAGATAAGTGCTCATGTCAACTAATAAGTAAGCAACTGATTAAAACTGACTTAAGAAACACTTGAATATCTCTTTTTCCCATTTCCTGCCCTCCAGTTAATTTCAAAGAGGATGGGAGGGTGATAAAGGGCAACAACAGCAGCAGAATCCTGCTCAAATGATCTTCCATTAAAGACCCCTCTACCCTCAAGAGTTGTATACAGTAGAACTGCCTATTATGGCAGCATCTAGACCTCTTTAAAAAGGTCTTTAGTCCATATCCTCACAAAAGTTCAAGATCACCAGTTGTATATCATTTATTCCCGACAGACCACTTCAAACTAGCTTCTTCACTTCTCTGCGGGTAGCTTACTATAATAAAGTTACAGATAAAGCTTATCAAGGCAGCATTCAAATGATGTTCCTCTTTGCCTATAAAGATATTCTTATTTACACCTTAATTGTGGGAAAACAGAATATCTCTTCTACAGCATTATTTTTGATCGAAAGTGTTTCTGTATCAGTAGTTAAACTGAAAATATTGTGATAAAGAATTTTTAACATTGAACTACTAGCTTTGGTATAGTATAACGATATCATTAGATACTCTGACTTGGACACTTTTTCATTTAATGGTAATGACAATGGTAAACATTTCTTGTGTGCAACACATCCCACCATGGGAAGGAGGCTCTGGGCACATCACAATATTTTGGACAATGAACAATTACACCACATTATAAATGTCATAGTATGCCTTTTGAAAGAGATGTGTCTTTAAATTCCTTTGAATGCGTTTAATATAGCTGATTGCGGTAATATTATTGGCAGATTATTCCATATGATAGGTGCGAAAGATGAGAAGGCTCTTTCACCAGCCTTGAGTCATGTCTGCGGGATCTGTAAGTGCTTGTCGGATGATGATCGAAGTGTACGATTAGGTTGGTATGGTGTGCACAGTTCTTGGAGATATTTGGGGGCACTTTTATGCACACACTTGTACACCGATGTTGTAGCTTTGTGGTTCATACGGTCACGGACTGGCAACCAGTGTAGTTCGTGAAGTAGAGGCGTTGCTTCATCGCGTCGTCTTTTCTTAAGAATGAGCTGGTTTGCATTGTTTTTAAACTGCTTCCAGACACTTTATGTTTTCAACAGAAGTACGAAAAGCAAAGAATTGCAGCAGTCTAATTTCAAGGATATAATTGATGTTACGAGCTGGTGACAGGCGCCTTTTGTTAAGTATTCTCATTTTGTGTTTATCTTTTTCAGTTCAAATAATAGTTTCCTTTTGAGGTTTTTGACTTGTGCATTCATGGAAAAAATCAGAATCTAGGATGACACCCAGGTTTTTGGCATGGTACACAAACTTGATGTCGTTGTCGCAATATTGATAGATGTTTCTTTGACTTTCCTCAAGTTGTTTTTACTTCCAATTATAATGACTTTGGTTTTTTCACCATTTAATTTTAGTTGGTTTTTGCACATCAATTCGTTTATACCATCAACACAGCACTCACACTGTCTTATTGTTGTTTGCAGTTGGTTAGTGGTGTTGATGTCATAGATTTGACTATCATCTGCATAAAAATGGTAACCAAGTCTGTAATTCCTTATGATGTTGCCAAGTGGTGCATTTCAAGTTTCTTGCTGAAAATGATAAAACTAAATATTCAAATTTTACTATGATTTGCTTTTTCTTTTGTAACTTTTTATTCTATAGTTTCGTGCCCTCATGGGTAAAAGCATTTCCATGTATCAAGTGGTACGGATGAGTGATCCAAAGTTGCAGAATAAACAGTCCATTGAACGATGTGTCCAGATACTTTCTTTTCTGCGACTAGTCATGCAAGTTGTTCTCCCCAAAGAATCACTGTGTTGGTTGGTCTATAATGGTGAGTATATGATTTTTAACAAATATGAGACATAGAAGTTTTCTTGATAAAAATATGAACTTGGGTCACAAATATTTTGTATAAAAGAAAAAAGGGAGAAATATTTATCTATTTTTAATGAGAAGGTGTTGACATATGTTTGTACGTTTTATTGGGAATGAAAGAAAATAAAAGCATTATATTTAAATTGCTCTCTATGGTAGAGACATGATAGATTATCCAAGACTTTCATGCAATGCTTGCCCATTGATTATGTCCATGATACAGGCACTTTTTGCAAGATGTTGTATTTCAGTTTCTTTAGATTGTTGTCAAGTGCGACTGAAAGTGTCGTACTATGTTCTCACCTGTATCTGCCCTCAGTTTGTGTAAAAGTAGAACGTCATTGCTTTGTTTGCTGGATTAAAAAAAATTTTTTAAATGTGTCCAAAAAAGTTTCCATCGTTATTTATAGAATTTGGATTGATATCGGCTTTCCTTGCATTTCCTATATGGAGATTGTTTTTTTTTGGATAACTAATTCCCAAAATTCTTCTTTATTTTGGTTCTGTGGATAGAGAAATTTCTCAATCTTTCAATGACGTCTGAGTTATTATTGTCATGACATTCAAACCTGATTTTAAAGCCTACACGATGCTGCATAAGCATAGATAGTGTACTGTGTGTAAAATAAAAGGGCTGTTTAAAAACAACCTATTCAACTTTTTTATAATCAGTACAATGTCTCAGCGAAGAGCTAAAAGCAGGATCAATGCTATTGGTTAGTTTTGTTGAATGCTACTACAGATAGTTTATGAAATACAGTAGTTACCACCTAAATGCCCTCTGCCATAATGCCCCTTTCTCCTAAATGCCTGCAATCTCAGTGAAACTGATTTTTTCCTATACGAATTGCCACTTAAAATGCCCGTTTCATGACCAAGATTATCCCCTAAATGCCGGTCTCAATGACAACTGCAGGTATAATCTTTCTCTAAATTATCATAAGATACATCCGTAATTGATTAACAAATTATTTTTTCTATTTCAAATTTAATCCCATCCGTAATATGGCTAGTTTATGCTTGTCAACAAATTGCCATGCATTGCAACCACCCCCTACATAGAGTCGTTGCAGTTCGGCTTTTTCACGTATGGAGCATTTTATTCAGAATCCTGTTTTATTCATATTAAACAAGAATACATGCATCTGCACCAGCTCTATAAATATCTTACTAAACAAGAAAATTGACCAAATTTAGTCAAAGTGCTATTCGCATAAGAAAATGTGTTCCATTTTTTGCTTCACTGAACACGTATAGTCCTGTGGCGTTCATGATCAATCTTCATTATCTTCAAATGACAGTTTTCACCTGCAAGGCAAATTTTAGTTATGTTACCATGCATTTAATTGCTATGGTCCCCCTTTTTAATGTTAAAGGATGTGTTTTTAATCTTCATAAGAAAAATGCATTTTTGGCTAATTTTTTTCCATTTTGCTTCACTGGCACTATGTAAATGTAAAAAATTTTGGGAAAAATTATTCGGTTGCCATGGTAACGGCGGCCATGTTGAATTTTGATGCCGTTCTTAAAATGTATATGGGCTCAATGAAATTCTTTTCAGACATATTCTTTAAACCCTTAAATAAGGAGTAAGACATATTTAATTTATCTCAGTTGTTTTTAAATGTGCTTAAAAAATCAGTATTTTATTAAAAAATAACTATTGATAAATTTGTAATATTTTGATTTTAAAGGTGCCAAAAAGATATGAAAATCAAAATAAACCAGAAAAATCTCTAGTTCCCAATAACAAATACTATGGTACCAAATTTCAACACTCTGGCATGAATTTTCTGAATTTTAAGATTTTAAAAAGGACATCTTTTGAGAAACGGGTTTGAAAATTTCCAGAATTAATAACAAGCTTTATATTAAAAAAATCAACTGATGTAGCATTAAGAAAGATAATTTTCTCAATCCTACCCAAAAAAAGCAAAGAGTATCTCTCACAGTGAGTTAATGCCAAGAAATGCTTCACGCAATTGGAGATAGAGATGCGTGTTTGGTGACTTCCATCTATGGGAATAGATGTCAAAATAATGTCAAAATAATAATGCACAGTAGAGAATATTGGGAAGACAGTGGAAGTCAAATCATATTATTTCCTATGATGGGTCTAAAAAAGAGAGTTGTGGTTGTAACTTACAGAATGTATCATAATAGTTGTACAATTGTTTTTTAGCAAGAGAGTAATACATTTTTTCACTTTATCCTCCTCCTCCTCCTCCTCCTTCCTCTTCTTTTTCAACTTCTTCTTCTTCTTTTTCTTCTTCTTCTTCTTCTTCTTCTTCTTCTTCTTCTTCTTCTCTGTCCTGTTATTTTCTTGGCCTCTTTATTCTTATTCTTATACTTCTTTCCCAGTTGAGGGGGGGGGGGCCAAACTTATCACATGTGTAATGGATGACATTGTTTCAAAGGAAGAGATTATCTTTATTACTTAATAATAAAAATAAACAGTAATACAAAGTGCTAAACGCGCCTTGGCTAGATGAGTTAGTAAAAGTACCATCAGTGACCAGCCAGTCAGCTCTATTCTGCTGCGCTAAATGCGTATTCGTTCAAGCTGCCAACACATGCGTGTGAAATCAACACGCCAGTTGGTTTTCTGCTGCCTAAACGCGTGTTCGTCACATCTGCTCTCGGCAGTGACCATACTCATATAGCGCATGCAGAATTAGGAACACAACATGCGTATGGCTCACATACAATGTGTTTATAAATAAAATTCTGTAACTTTTCACTTTGTGTTAAGGTAGCATCACATCATATACAACATATGTAAGAAACATGGAGTTAAACGCTTTATCGGCGGAGCAGGATAATTTTTAAATTTTCTCAAAACTAACCCAATGCTCCATCTGCGGATAGCGAAATGCAGTGACGATATGCCTATCCAATGAAATGTAATAAAAGATGACCAGGCTCCTCTTCTCAACTTCACCGACTGTACCGTACAGCCCCATTGAGCAGTGTTCCAGACTTTGCCCATGTCATAAGTTTCACCAAATTACCTGACATTTTTATTTGACTGGACAAGCATTGCATGTTAACAGTTTTATTGATACCCTCGTTTGATCCTCGTTTCGTATTGGCCATACCCATTACGCATTTGGGTCTTTGGGGCAAGCAATGGTCAGCCGCCCGCATGCTCATCATGTAAGTGTTAAAGTTTCCAGCTATTCCTATTTTCATAATCAGTTTTATGTAAAACTTTGAACTCTTCTAAAACAAACAACCTGATTATGGATCTTTTTTCTTGTCTGTCCATTGATCGCCCCAAGTTTTGCCCTGACCTATTTTCTCATAAATGCCTGTTTCACCACCTAA
>JAXRKP010000113.1:215000-250000 GCA_037039925.1 Doris montereyensis | reverse complement strand
TCACTGATATATTCATCACCATAACATGATTGACTGAATTGTTTGATCTTAGGAAAATCATGAGTCATAAATGCTTCATTCTTTGTAACAGGTGAAGATGTTGTCCCTTTAGAGTCTGTCATCAGACTGGTCAAGTTTGCCTACAACTATGAGCATTGGGATGTTTTTGAAGCCCTACTGGAGCCAGTGCTTATTCAAATTAAGGTGTGCAAGAGAATTAATTTGCATTGTCAGCTTTTTTTTAAATTTTTGTACAATTTTTATTTCATGTAAGACTTAACATTAGATTAAATGTGAAAATATTTTACGCAGAGAGTAGATGAAAAGAAATTCATCATTGTATATGTCATTTGTTAGCCCTTTTGAAAGCATGTATCATATTTTATAAAAAAAGTCCCATACATTTGAGAGCTGTGATCATTTTTCCAGTGCGCTCTATAAGTTCTTCATGTCTATGACGATAACTTTTGAAAATATCCGTTGAATATCGCTGACACAGCATACGATGGATTTACTTCAAGCTTATATAGATGCTAAATCTCTTTGAAAGCAGAAATTCAGGTTGTCGTAATGTGAGTGAAAACAATTCTAATTCTTTCACTCTGACTGTTTATCATCGATGACAAGCCTTTTGTTTGTTGTTTGTTTTGTATTTATATTTAATGGTCAGTTACTATTTAATGAAATATATTAGGGGATAAAAACACTAAAAAACATTGTGATAGCATTCTAATGGTTTTATTCTAAAAGTGCAGTAAATTTAAAGGCACTTCTTAAAAACCTATCTCTGTCATTCATTGCTTTGTAAAGTAAAGAAACTTCACCATTTTTATATATATAATTCTCTTTGTTTTTCTTATCTTTGTCTTTTTTCTAGGAAAGTGGCAGTGAAAAGTATCGATGGGATGAAAAGGCCCTTGAGCTGCTACAAGCCATTGGGAAAATGAACAGCACCAAACGGGTGAAGAAGCAAGCCACGAATGTTGACGATGAGGATATGACAGACAAGACCACCCAGGCTGCTTCCACTGTTCCAAGTAAGTGCCTCTAAATAACTTGACATCAAAAAGGCTATAAAAGGATTTGTCCCTTTTTATCTATGATCTGGACTGTTAGTGGTTGCTAGTGATACCGCTAATACTTCTCTCATCTCCACTGTTGTCCTTCTATTTTCTGTTTTTCTGTTAAAATGGCTTTAGATGGATTCATATTCCGCATCCCCACACAAATGCAGGCTCACTGACTTTACATTATTTATCCCCCAGTAGGCCATTTCATTTAAAGAAATGCTCAACTCCCTGGGAAACATACAATACAACTGCCTGTTAGGTGCTTCATACTAACATACTGATAAGATCCTTTTTTGCTTATAGCTAGGGTATTCATTCAGGCCTGAGTCAAGTGAGGAAAACAAGGTGAAGAGTTTTTCTTAAGAATACAATGTTGTGAGAAAATTTTGGTTAGGTAGAAGAGGACAAAATAACAACATAATAAAAAGAGAGCTATACGAAACATTTCACACCAGACAAATAAAAAAACCTAACCTTAAAGAACCCAGAAGAAATGCCAACCCAAAACTAGCAAGCCATTAAATATGAAATAAAGCTAGTACAGACAAAAATTGAGTTAAATTCTCAAAAGATTGAATACATAATAGATCTATCTATTTTCTGTAACATTGATGATTATTTTGATGAGTATCAAATTAAATTTTATTTTCACTATTGCTGTGATACTTCAATATTTCTGCTTCAGAACTTCACGGTCATTGCCATGTTTCAACAAATAAATTTATTAATGCCCCAAGCATTTTCATTAAGTGATTTTAATTATTAACAAGGTAAATAAAGTCCATTTTTTCTCTGAATGTTTATATGTAACTGCTACTTTTAATTTTTTTGTTTGAGTTAGTAGACAAAATAGATATCCTTGATTAATATTTTTTTGGTGCATTAGTCAATAAATTTGGCATGAGTTATTTGAGCTTTGAGGAACCATCAATTTAAGCTGACAGTCAGTTTAACACTTAACCAAGGACAAGGAAAGTGACTATGATGCATTAAGGGTTTAAAATTCAGCTAATCGTGTCATGAAATGATATGTTGCAGGTGCTTCTGTGAAGTCTACAATGTCAGGAGATGAACTGATTCACGTTGCGGATGTGTTGATGAGCATTGTCACCGGACCCTACCGAGTAAGAGAATATGACAGTTTTTATGATAATGAATTTAGCGCTTTACACATTTTGTGTTAGCCAGTCTCATTTAAGTTGATACAGATAAAATGACATTATTTGGCTGAACCCATATTTTCTGTATACTAGTTTTCATATCCTTTCTTTTCATGTCTATAAAAACAAGAGCGATTATATTTTGATGGCACTATCCCTTGGGAAGTGATTTTGATATGAAGCTTTCCTTAATTAGACATTGCATGGTGAGGTTCAAGTACAATAATGTCTACAATGAATTATGAATATATTTACAGAGAGAGAGAGAGAGAGAGAGAGAGAGAGAGAGAGAGAGAGAGAGAGAGAGAGAGAGAGAGAGAGAGAGAGAGAGAGAGAGAGAGAGAGAGAGAGAGAGAGAGAGAGAGAGAGAGAGAGAGAGAGAGAGAGAGAGAGAGAGAGAGAGAGAGAGAGAGAGAGAGAGAGAGAGAGAGAGAGAGAGAGAGAGAGAGAGAGAGAAGGGAGGAAGGGAGAGGAGGAGGAAGGGAGGGAAGGAGGAGGGACGGACGGACGGACAGACAGACAGACAGACAAACAGACAGACAGAGACAGAGAGGAAGATAGGTAGATACGTAGAAGGATGCATAGAGAGATAGGTTGATTTCAGCTCCTCTGTTTACTCTTGCATCCATTATACTGTAAAAAGAGAGCTACTAACTATTATGTAGTCTATGATTGACTTTTTACATCTGTTTTCATTTACTGTTGTATATTTGTGGATAACTTTATGAAGAAAAAAAATGTCAGCTATTTTCATGTTATTCTTTAGGCAAACATCTATTAGTCTCTCTCCATTTGAAGAAGTTGTTGTCTCTCTCCTTCTTTACCTATTACTCCTCCTGATGTTTCTATATTATTGCCTACTCTAGCGTTTAAATCTTCTAAAACCATTAGTTCCTGTTTGGGTTTGAGATTCTCTGCAGCTATTTGTAAATCGTTTTTGAAGATATCTTTTCCTTCTTTGGTGGCATCTTCGTTTGGTCCATAAGCTATTAATAATTTAATTTCTCTTCCTTTTGGTTTAATTTTTACCTCTTATAACCGTAGGCTTATAAATTTCCAACTCTCTAGTAGTTTTCTTGCTTTTTTATGCATTAGAGACCCACTCCTGCTCTAGCTCTATCTTTGACATCTACTCCTGAGAAGAATAAAATATGATTTTGTCCTACATTTTCTACTCCTTGTCCTTTTTTGTTTGTTTCTGTAATGACCAAAATGTCTACTTTGAATTTTTTCCATTTCTTCAACTAATTCTAACTCTTTTCCATTTATTGCCCTAATATTCCATGTTCCAAAAGTCACATTCCGTGCTCTTTTCCAGAGTCGTCGAAAGTTCAAGCCGGGTACATCATCATATTTAGTACTTTGAATAAATTGGTTTTGGATAAGCAGGAGATTAGCCCACTGCACCCTAAGTTGATGATACGGCTGCCACCTTGAGGCCCCCTACCAGGCCTTGTTGTTTTTTGTCAGGGTTAACTCCCTTAGTCTTTGGTCGCCCAAAAACCAGCATACAAGGTGGCAGGTTGTTATTTCCTGTCAGCCTTTGGTTAACCAAGACCGGTTTGCAAGGCAGCAGGTTTTTTTCTGGCAGGGTTAACTCCCTTAACCTTTGGTCAACCAAGATCCACTTGCAAGGCAGCAGGAGACTCATGGAGGGTGGGACCACCAAATCCCCGTACAGGTGTTTACCTGTCCACTGCCCGGTTTACTTGACCATGCTTACATGAATTACTCTTATTTACATTCTTTTCAGCCTGAAAACATTGAAATTGATATGGTGGTAGATGCAACTATGTTTTTGTGGAACAAATGCAAGCTAGTCTTTCAGAAGTATCAAACTGGTTCTGTCGACAACCCTCGATTTCTCCAAAAGATGGAAAACCCAAACAAGGTGAGATTTTTCTTACTCCCATCTTAGTGAGTACTTAAGATGTACGTTATCTTTAAGAAATTGCATGGGTTTTTTTTTTTGGGGGGGGGGGGGGGGGGGCTGCTGGATTTGGGATCACAAAGTCCTGGGTTTAAATCCTGGCAATGTTAAGTCTCACATTCCCCTCGGGGAGACACTTAACACGCATTTCACCTCTAGACCCAGGCGCAAATGGGTACCAGCATCAATTGAGAATTGAAATCTGCGATGCGACCAGCGGCTTGTTCAGGAAGCATGTATTATGTTAAAGAAAAAGGATAAACTCAGTATCAATGTTCTGTAAGGGTCATGACAGAACTTGACGTTTTTGTTTCGTTTTTTAAAAAGATATGCTCTAACTTGTAGAATGTATAGTGGGTTTGGGCGTAAATCAATGGCGCTTCAATGCCTTCTCAATATTCAACTCTTTCAAATAGATTTAAGGATTTTGGTCTACCTTCAACCTTTTCAGGAATCAGAAGAAGATGAAGAAATTGAGGATTTTGAATTTACTGACAAAACCACATTTGCTGCGGTACCCGTAAAAAAAAGAATTTGTTTTTTGTTAAGAACTTCTTTTGTTAATTTATATTTGATTCTGCTGTATTTTTTTGCCTCATATCATTAAATTTGTTATTGTTTTCTCACAGAATTGCTTTGTGCCTATGTTTTCGCCATTTAACTTATGGGTTCTAGTTTACTTTCTAGACTTATTGAAAAAGTGTTTATACTCTATGACTTCAATTTAAATGTCTTAAATGACATCCCTGTTTGTTGACAATTTAAATGGTCTTAAATGATATCCCTGTTTATTGACAATTTAAATGGTCTTAAATGATATCCCTGTTTATTGACAATTTAAATGTCTTAAATGATATCCCTGTTTATTGACAATTTAAATGTCTTAAATGATATCCCTGTTTATTGACAATTTAAATGTCTTAAATGATATCCCTGTTTATTGACAATTTAAAGAAAAGAGAGATTCTTATGCTTTGTGAGTGTGTATATGTATGTGTGTATGTGTGTGTGTCATTTGGACATATCAATGAAATGAACAACAGCATCATGTGATTAATGAAGGTTTTTTTTAATGACTGCTGAAGCCAAAAGAGAAGTGCTTTTAAAGGTTAATTGAGCATTCTGCTAAAAATTATTCATTTGACTTGAATTTTCCTCTTTTGGCATTCATTCCAATTTTTCACTTCATCAGATTTGAGATTGATTGATTATGATTATATGACCTTATATTATTCATGTTAAATGTCATAAAAAACTAAGATAGAAGTAAATCAACTTTGGACATGTAAACAGAATGAATGATAAGAGAATAACTAAATCAGTATGCAATGCTAAAATCAAGATAAAAATCCAAAAGGCAGACCTAGGAGAAAGTGGGAAGAAGCTATAAGCAAAAGGCACTAAAGCAAAGAAATTTAACCTTCACAGGAGGGAACAGAATATGCCAGGACAGGGTAGCCTGGGGAAAGATCATTTCAGGCATCTTAATCCATACATCGGAAGGTGGAATGGGAAATGATAAAGCAAGAAAGAAAGAATTTATGTATAAAATCTTTTCCTTTTCTCTATCTTGATTTTTTGATAACCTCTTTTCCTATTTCTTCATGTGTTCCATCTAAGTATATGTTTCTGGATGTTTTGTCAAGGAGAGCGCTTTCCATTATCATCTCCTTGCTCTAATCTCTTGTGCTAGTCCAGTTGCTTCCCAGACAACCCCAACCAACTTCTTCATTTTCTTATACATACTATGCTTTGCCCAGAATTTATTTGTGTTATATTGAATACAGCACTAAGGCATATGTTTACTATTCACAAAAACAGTGGATGTACCTGTTGGATACAGTCCATCAAGCACTCGGGTGGTGTGGTATAAGCTCAGTTGATCCCGCCCTCACAGCAGAGGTTGTTCTTCGTCTTGCCATGGTGTACGAAAGCAGTGCTCACCTGGAGACAATAGATGGTACGCATAAATATTTTTATTTTTTAAAATTTGAGATAAGAAAAACTCAAATTCGTTTCCTCTTTTATATACACATGCATTCTAGTTGAACTTGCAATTTTTCTGACTATTCTGTCATTTCGTTTAATTTATTTCTCTTAGTCGCATCATGGCTATGAGTGGTATTGATAGCTGTCGGACTTGGGGCTACAAAGTTTGGGAGTGAAATCCTGGCAATGCTAGGTTCTTTAGGAAAGACATTTAGCATATATCTTCTCACTCAACCTAGATGCAAATAGGGTACAAGCATTACTGGGACGTAAAATCTGTGACAGGCTAGTGCCTTATCCAGGAGGTGATGTAATATTACCATTTCTACATTGTGCCATAGAATTTAGGAATAATTCCGGTTCTGTGGGCTGTAATGACCTTTAAGGGACTTTCCTATCATAATTTTACCCTTCTTACACACCTTTATAACATAATTGCCTTTAATGGGGTTTTCTTTCTTTCTTTCTTTATCAGTTCCCATTCTACCTTTCGGTGTATGGGTTCAGATGCCCTGAAATGATCTTTCTCCAGGCTGCCCTGCCCCGACATTTTCTATTTCCTTCCAAAAATGTTAAATTTCTATTCTTCAATGCCTCTCTTATATCTTCTTCCCACTTTCTCCGAAGTCTGCCTTTTGGTCTTTTACCTAAGGCTTTAGCACTGTATACTGATTTAGCTATTCTATTGTCATTCACTCTGTTTACCTGCCTAAACCATCTCAATTGATTTATTTCTATCTTAGTTTTTATGCCATCTGCTTTGGTTTGATCTCTTATTGTTGTGTTTCTGATTTTGTCTCTTTTAGTTTTTCCTACTACTCTTCTTAGATATTTCATTTCAGCTGCCTGTACTCTACTTTATTCTCTACTGTCTAAGGTCCAAGTTTCACTGTCATAGAGGAGAGCAGGAAATAAACTGAGTTGTATACTGCCATTTTGGTTTTTGTTGACAATTCTTGTTTACCTACAAATGCCTTTCCTAAATGGTTATATATAGCACTTGCCTTTTTTCGCTCAGAGTTAATCATTACTCCTAGGTAATTGTAGCTGTGAAATTGTTCTAAATTCTCCATGCCCAATTTAAGATTTTGTGTTTTAGCTTCCTTAGTTACTAGCATTGTTTTGGTTTTCTTTGCATTTACTCTCATTCCTCTTTTATTTAGTTCATTGTTCATAATGTTGATATTTGACTGAAGGTCACTTTCTGATTTTCCAAACAGAACTAAATCATCCGCAAACGAAAACATTGATATATTTACTGGTTTAAGCTTCCACATACCTACATTCATTTTCTTCATTTTTGATGATGCCTTTGCGACTGAATCCATAAATGTGATAAACAAAAGAGGACTTAGGATACAACCCTGTCTTACCTCTATATCTACATCAAATTCTGCAGATACGTTTCCAGCTACTCTCTCTGCACATGTTGGTTTATTGTAAAAACTTTTAGTCGCTTCTATTAAATTTTGCTCTACATTGTGTTCTTTTTTAAGGAATGCCATAGTTCGTCCCTCCTCACTGTGTCAAATGCCTTTTTATAAGTCAACAAAACACAGGTGCAAGTCAATGTTTCGCTCAAGGAATTTTTCTATTATTTGTCTAATTGTAAATATGTGATCTTGTATACTTCTTCCTGGTCTAAATCCACTCTGATGTTCTTCAATCTGATCCTCTACTCTTTTCCTTAGTCTCATTTCCAGAATCCTGGCATACACTTTTCCTGGTACGCTAAGTAGTGATATCCCTCTATAGTTTGTACTAGGAGAGCTACTCCTGCTCTAGCTCTATCTTTGGCAACTACTCCTGAGAAGATTAAAATATTATTTTGCCCTACATTTTCTATTCCTTGTCCTTTTTTCTTTGTTTCTGTAATAGCCAAAATGTCTACTTTGAATTTTTCTATTTCTTCAACTAATTCTAACTCTTTTCCATTTATTGCCCTAACATTCCATGTTCCAAAAATCACAGTCCGTGTTCGTTTCCATTTTCGTTGTTGAAAGGTCAAGCTGGGTATATTATATTTATTTCTCTGCATCAGTTAGGTTTTGGATAAGCAGGGGATTAGCCCACTGTACCCTAGGTAGATGATGGGGCTGCCACCTTGAGACGCCCTACCAGGCCTTGTTATTTTCTGTCAGGGTTAACTCCCTTAGCCTTCCGTCATTCAAGACCAGCCTACAAGGCAGCAGGTTGTTATTTTCTGTCAGGGTTAACTCCCTTAGCCTTTTGGTCAGCCAGGGTTAACTCCCTTAGCCTTTGGAGCCAAGACCGATCTGCAAGGCAGCAGGAGACTCGCAGATGGCGGATCATCTACTCCCCGTACAGGTGCTTACCTG
Source organism: Doris montereyensis (assembly GCA_037039925.1). Taxonomy (NCBI): domain Eukaryota; kingdom Metazoa; phylum Mollusca; class Gastropoda; order Nudibranchia; family Dorididae; genus Doris; species Doris montereyensis. The sequence continues at coordinate 241,512 of JAXRKP010000113.1, read as the reverse complement.
TCCACTGCCCGGTAATGGGGGTTTTATGTGTGCAAAAATGTGATAGAACATTGTTCTTAGATTTTACCTTTGATTGGGAATAAAAATTATTATATGAAGTAAGGGAATACTTTTTTATCTTCAGAGACAAATAACAACTTTTTTTCAAGATCTGAAATACATCGTTTTGTTTCACAATGACAAAAGAACTGCGTTCTGAAACAACAGTCTAGTTCTTTTTTTGTTTTCAAATCTCCCATTTGAGTTTTTGTTTTAATTGAATCTGTAGATATTACATAATATGTAACCATGATAAACCTTTGATACAAAATTCACCTATATATATCATCATAGAATAATTTGTTTGTTGTTTGAAGGTAGAGGTTTTGACAATTTTGGAACTCATGACCTCCTCACACCTCATAGTGTGGGACCTACTCCTCGCTATAATTATGGTAGGCTTATGCCATTGCACGTTTATTCATGAGCACCTGATGATTTAGTGCAGTGATTGCCCCTGAGACTTGTTGCATTTGCACCAACTCTTTATCTTGCCTTGTTTATAACAAATTCAGGATTCTGATCAATTTTGAAAGTGTAGTTTATTATTATTCTATTTCGATGTTTATCTTCAATGAGAACAATTTTACTTGCTCCTCAATGTAAATCATGATTATATGCCAAATATATATAATGTATCCAATCTTACATTAATTACTCAATATTTCTGTAAGATAATTAGTCAAGTTTCTCTTCCTTGTGTAGAGGGTTTTTTACATAAAAAAATACGTTACACATAGGAAGATAGCTGTAACTGACGTTTATCTTCCCCATCTTTTTTTGTCTTCAAATCGATTTAGCAATTAATGACAGAATTATAGTATTTTGATGCACTGTTAGTCCATTTATTTTGTTTGCTCTCCATTCTGTTGTGTGCCACGTTTGATTGTTCTGACACCCTGTCCTCTTGCAAAATTTCTAGATTTTCAAATTTTTGCTCATAAAATGTTTCACAGCATGTCATTGAATGAATGCTATCATTAATATATCCATTAATTCAAAGGATCAGAATTGTTAAGCAGTCAAGAACAGATTTATTGCACATCACGTATCAACATATACACATGTACTGTGTAATAGACAAGGTGAAAAATCTTTGCAACAAACAGACTGATGGACAAATAGTAAAATGGCAATAATAAACATACCGGTAATTGACATTAAAAAGGGAAGTAATTGTGATATCCATAAACAAGAACCATGGTCATTTCCTTTATAACCATGTAAATAAAAATGGGGTTATGATGTTACTAAAATTAGAAGTAAAATTGGTTTTGTCTTTTAACCATTTTATGTCTAATCTTAGACATTTTAAAAATGTGTTTATATATTTCCTTTAAAATATATTGTTATGTCAACATGACCATACCAAATTTGTCTGTTCAGAGACAAAGAAAGGAATCTGATTCTGATTCTGATCCTCTCAGCAGCCTAAATAAATAATATCATGTTCACACAATATCGTGTTTTGCTCTATCTGTTAAGTTTCATATAATTTTACATGACTGTCTCTTGACCTGCACATTTGCTTTCATAGTGATAATGTAATTGTGGGGGGACTCGTAGTCCGGAGACAAAGTGTCTGCCTCTCAACCAAAAGGCTGTGGGTGAAGCCCTACCGACGGTTGAAATATGTCCAGGTGGGTGGACGACACCTAGTCCCATCGGAGACAGACGGTAAAATGGTGGTCCCGTGTGCAGATCACAACGCTCTGTACACGTTAAAGATCCCTTGACTGTTTACAAGGCAGTCTGGGAAAAATTGAAAATCCTACCAAAAACCCCAAGATCACCTTAGTTGTGGATATAGGTAAAATCAAATTAAATCAAATAGTGTAATTCAATTCTAGTGCAGCATTATTTGCCTCTCGATGCTATGTAGATAGAGGAGGGTATTTCATTATTGTGAAATTCTAATATTGTTTTGTCCTGAAATATAAACTTAGTTTAAAAATACAGTCTTCAAACTTCATGTCATGTTCTTTTTAAAGAAAAATTGTTCTACATGATTTTGAAGATCAGTTGGACAGCAAGAAATATAAGAAACACAAGCTATATTTGAAATGTCCATGTTGAAGAACTCTTCTTACTCCAACTCCTTCTCTTTCCACTCTCTTTTCGGCTAAAAGAGATACGCATATTTTTACAATCCCAACGAATTGAATTAAAGATAACATTTACATTACTCCTCTGATTTACATGTGGCTTCTAACTTATATTAAGAATTTTGATTTTGTATTAACTTAGGAAGTACTCAAGATTTTTTTAGCTTTGCAACCTCAAAATACTTATTTATCACAGGACATTTCTGCTTTACAGTATTCTTTTAGAGCCTCGTCTGGTGCTTGTATTTCTAATGACATTTGTTGTTGTATTTTTTTCTTCTTCTTAGATTCAAAATCAGCCTTAAAGGAATCAAAGACAACATTGACTGATTACGGAGCAACTCCAGCAGAGAGTAACCAAGCAGTCAGCCGTGCCAGTCAGCTGTCACTCGGCACACAAACTTCCGCCAAATCACAATTACTTCAGGTAGCTTGGCATATTTAAAGTAGTTATTACATATATATATATATAGAGAGAGAGATAATATGTATAATGTCTACAGCTTTGTACATGAGACGTTGGCGCTCTAGTAAGTAAAGTTCTTTCAGGGAAGTTATGGCCCATGGAGCCGGAGCTTATCTCAGTTTCAATAGTGTGAAGTGGAACAGGTGATGATAATCACTTCCTGGACAGGACGCTAGTCTGGTGCAGGTTTTTACTCCCAAACTAGCGCTTATACCCATTTGCACCTGGTTTGAGTGGGCAACATGCTTGTTAAATGTTTTCCCAGGGAACACAATGTCGGACCTAGCTTTGCCAAGATTCGAACCCGGACCTCATGATCCCCAGTCCTACAGCCTAACTACTCGGTCACCGGTACCACTTGTTGGCACTCTACAAATGAACAATATCATTAGTGTACAAAGTACCAAGTCTAATAAATCAGTAATTCCCTAAAAAAATATTAAACTTCATTTCTCAGATACTGTATGAAAATAAAGGTAAACAAAAATATTTTCCAGATTTACTGCCCCCAAAATACAAGAGAAAACATGTTTAAAAAACATACATTTTATGAAATGGTATTGAGTAGAGAATAGATCTACTATTTGCTTTGAATATATTGAAATTCCAATCATGCAAAGTACGAAATAAAAATAAATATTAAAAATGAAAATCGTACAAAATGAAACAAAATCCCTAATGAAGCAACTTTTAATCTAATTTTAGATACAAAATGTAAAACAAAACCTACTTTAATGTGCCTGTAGGATTGCTACCTTATCTGTAACCATTAAATCTAATGTCATTTTCATCATCACTTCAAGAATTATTAAAAGTCATCTCTTTCACTTAAAGTGATATTATGTTCATTATCTACTAATAAGATCAGTATCAGAATTGTCAGACATCAACAGGCAAAAATTCACAAAATGCCATCCATTAATCTGGCTGGGTCTTTTCCTTTTACTTTATTTTGTTGTCTGTGTGCTGGGGAGTATTACTGACACACCGATTAGCTTTGTATGAATGTCACCATTGGTAGTTCTTTGCAATAATGTCTTTTCAATTTTTTTTTTGTAGGCAAGGGAGATACTTGATCTTGGTTTAAAGAACGTGAGCTTTGCTGCCAAGCTGTAGCTCTCAATGACGGGAAAAACATTGCAGATGTGACATGGGTGAAGGTGAGCTGTTTGATTTTAAAATGTCAGAGGCAAATTTTGATTTTTAACAGTGACTCTAAAGGGGAAAAGAAGGAAATTTTCCACAAATTATAATCTGTTCTCTTAACTGCTAATAAAAAGAATGAATAAATAAAATTTTTAAAAATGAATGAAGGAAAATCTTAAAATTTTTAGTGAGAATATTGTCCTATTCAATATACTCTTTCCTCCTCTTTCGTAATTGCTAAAAACACAGCTTTGTATCTTTATTTTAGTATTTTGCAATTTTTTTCCATTTGTATTAATCTCTCACATGTTTTTTATCTTATTAAAGCTCTCATTGTGAATTTTAAATGAATTTTTGATAACAAAACACTTAAATAGATAAATAAGGAAAACTATTTACTGCACACTTAGCTTAAATTTCTTGCCTGTTCATTTATGTTGCAAAGAATACCTAATTTTGATTAGTTGGTTTAATTATCCTGTCACAAAAGCTCTTTCATTGTTACACATTTATTTTTAATTTTGATGTTTTTTAATTAAATTTTTTATTTTTTGTTGAAACATGTCAACGTTTTTCTATCATGGATTTTATGGGTTTTTTCTTGTTTCGATTTGCTTTAGTTTTGTTATTTCATGTTTTGAATATGTTTGTTCTTTTTGGAAATAAAGAGCAGGTCTTTAATTTCTTTTACTATATTTTTATATTTGTTGTTGTCTTCTTCTTTTCTTCTTCTTCTTCTTCTTCTTCTTCTTCTTCTTCTTCTTCTTCTTCTTCTTCTTCTTCTTCTTCTTCTTCTTCTTCTTCTTCTTCTTCTTCTTCTTCTTCTTCTTCTTCTTCTTCTTCTTCTTCTTCTTCTTCTTCTTCTTCTTCTCTTTCTTCTTCTTCTTCTTCTTCTTCTTCTTCTTCTTCTTCTTCTTCTTTTCTTCTTCTTCTTCTTCTTCTTCTTCTTCTTCTTCTTCTTCTTCTTCTTCTTCTTCTTCTTCTTCTTCTTCTTCTTCTTCTTCTTCTTCTTCTCCTTCTTCTTCTCCTTCTCCTTCTCCTTCTCCTTCTTCTTCTCCTTCTTCTTCTTCTTCTTCTCTTCTTCTTCTTCTTCTTTTCTTCTTCTTCTTCTTCTTCTTCTTTCTTCCTTTTCCTCTTCCTCTTCCTTCTTCCTCTTCTTCTTCTTCTTCTTCTTCTTCTTCTTCTTCTTCTTCTTCTTCTTCTTCTTCTTCTTCTTCTTCTTCTTCTTCTTCTTCTTCTTCTTCTTCTTCTTCTCCTTCTCCTTCTTCTCCTTCTCCTTCTCCTTCTCCTTCTCCTCAGCCTTCTCCTTCTTCTTCTTCTTCTTCTTCTTCTTCTTCTTCTTCTTCTTCTTCTTCTTCTTCTTCTTCTTCTTCTTCTTCTTCTTCTTCTTCTTCTTCTTCGTCTTCCTTTTTCTTCCTTCTTCCTCTTCTTCTTCTTCTTCTTCTTCTTCTTCTTCTTCTTCTTCTTTTTCTTCTTCTTCTTCTTCTTCTTCTTCTTCTTCTTCTTCTTCTTCTTCTTCTTCTTCTTCTTCTTCTTCTTCTTCTTCTTCTTCTTCTTCTTCTTCTTCTTCTTCTTCTTCTTCTTCTTCTTCTTCTTCTTCTTCTTTTCTTTCTCCTTCTTCTCCTTCTCCTTCTCCTTCTCCTCCCCTCCTCCTCCTCCTCATTCGATATTTTCTTTGTTTTTTTTCTCTCCTTCTTTTTAAAAATTTTGTCCAGCTTTTATTTCTATGGATTAAATTACTTGTAAGTCTTAAGTTACTTTTTGTATTGATTTACCCAGAACTTGGGTTCAGATATTGACTCGGTTTCTGGGGTAAGTTTATTTTATTAATTAGCTTTGAAATTTGGATTCATTGACTATGGATGACAAATAATTGGGAGTTTGTCTTCAACAAAGAAGAAAAATAGAAGTGTTCAATTTTGCAAGTAGAAATACATACATGCCTTGAATATGTGAATTAAAAAGCAATTAAAATTAGATAAACAGCTCTTTTAAGCTTTACTTAAGTCAAAGGTTATGTCTTTGAATAATTTATTCATTATCTAATTTAGATATGATTAATTATGTAAAATTGATTTGAACATTCTATCACTTACCTTTCTTACAAAGACTTATTATTTTTAATGTAAGTTATGAAAGGACATTTTAAAATATCATTATCTACGTTAATTTTGGTTTACAAAACAATCATAACAGTAACAACTCTTCTCGCTTTAACATAAAAAAAAACAAACCCAAACATAAGGGGGGGAGGTGCGATCCTGAGAATGACAGTTTTATCATAAAGCCGAAGATTTTATTTAAAGTATAACAAGTTGGCACTCATTTTAAGTACCACATAGTACTCTGTCAGAATAATATACTTTTGATGAATTATTGTCAATATTAGCTAAGATCGCTCGAATATTACAGGAAACATTCCATGCACCTGCTATAAGAAAAATGCCTTTTCCGACATGAGTATAAGGGATCTGGAGCAGTTGAAATAGGGTTGCCATGAAGTATTTGATAGCCTCTCACGATTGTATGATGTTTCAAAGTATTACATTATTCTTTTATAGGTTTATATGTGAAAAAACATTAAAATAACGGAAACAAAATTTTAAATGTGATTTTCTCAAAATTTTACTTTTTGACAGTAATATGCAATCTATTTTCTTATTTATTATCCGATTACCCCAAATTTAGTATATAACATCTGTAACGCAAAAAAATGTTGCAACCAGTAGCAATTTTTTTACATCTTTTCAAAAATTTACAAAACGAATTTTTGGGTGATTAATTTTGCCCAAAATTTGAAAGGTTGCTATATGCATTTTTTTAAAATTCATAAAATCAAAACAGTTTAATTTATCAAAAAAGCTACAGGAGGGACTAGATATTGAACCGAATAACTTGTGTGCAAATATATAGCCAAATTTGTTCATAACTGCAAAAGCTTATATGAAAGGAAGATGTAATTTTCACAATGAAAATCCAAGATAGCAGCGTTCCCATGGCAACCATATAATTTTAAAAAGATGTAATATCTTTGTTAACCGATTTAGACATCAATGGTAGTGGTTAAAATTGCCTATATCAAATAATAAAAACAAAACATGCTCAGGACTTAAATGGCAGAGATAGTATTTGTGAAGAAGCTGAAAGAGTTGGTTGTTAATGGGAATAAAAGCATTGCTTGATTGTTATTTAAATTAAATACAAACAACACCCTGCTCCCAAGCTCTTTTACATTGTGAAAACAATTTGCTTACTTTATTCAGTTCCAAATAATATAAAATTAAACTGTTTCAGAGACTTCATCGACATTCTATGTTTTATTACACACCAGTCGGTTGTGGTACCTTAAAAAATTCCCAATTATATGTCATGCCATTCATATTTTTGTGACTTTACTCATTTGCACCATTTAGGAATATTGTTTGATCTAATTGCATAAATTGTGAGCAATAGTTTAAAATATCTGACCCAGTTTGACAAGTTCTGACAAAGTATATTGCTGTGTTCAAAAGATCAACCAGAAGCACATTTAGATTGCTTTCATGTTTTATTTTTGTAGTTGATTTAGTAGATTGTAATTTTTGTTTTTGTTGTTTTCTGGCGAATAGGAATGGCACACATCTAAAACAGCACTGCTTTGAGATTTAAATGTCGTTGTCACGTTTTGTCCCTTCACCATCTCAAACATTTGCTTCACTCTCTTTATGAAAACAAGTTGACATACAAAGTTTTCACACAACCAATTTTGTGTTACCCCTCTTTTTTTTCTCTCTCAAAGAGCTCACAAAGTAATGTCTCATATCAGTCTCATAATTTAACCAACAGACATCATCATTTGTCTCTTATCCTCACTTGATTTAAAGTAAACAAGTAAAGTTTCTTCATGGCCGTTACAGCCCATAGAGCCGGAGCTTATCCGGTTTCTATAGTGTGAAGCAGAACAGGTAATAATAATCACCTCCTGGCCAAGACGCTAGTCTGACACAGTCTTGTACTCTCAAGCTAGGGCTTGTACCCATGCACTTGGGTAGAGCGGGAAAAATGCTTGTTAAGTGTCTTTCCCAAGGAACACAACATCAGGTCTAAATTTGTTAGGATTCGAACTCTGGACCTCATGATCTCCAGTTTGGCAGCCTAACCGCCCGGCCATTAACCACCACTTGAATTAAAGTGCAATGCTCAAATTATCATTTTTTAAATAAATGGAGAGAGAGAGAGAGAGAGAGAGAGAGAGAGAGAGAGAGAGAGAGAGAGAGAGAGAGAGAGAGAGAGAGAGAGAGAGAGAGAGAGGAGGGAGGAGAGAGAGGAGGGAGGAGAGAGGAGGGAGGAGAGGGGGGAGGGAGGGAGGGAGGGAGGGAGGGAGGGAGAGAGAGAGAGAGAGAGAGAGAGAGAGAGAGAGAGAGAGAGAGAGGAGGGAGGGGGGAGGAGAGAGAGGGAGAGAGGGGGGGGGAGAGAGAGAGAGAGAGAGAGAGAGAGAGAGAGAGAGAGAGAGAGAGAGAGAGAGAGGGAGGAGGAGGGAGAGAGGGAGGGAGGGAGGGAGGGAGAGGAGGGAGGGAGGGGGAGGGAGAGGAGAGAGAGAGGGAGGGAGGGAGGGAGGGAGGGGGAGGGAGGGGGGGGGAGGGAGAGAGGAGAGAGAGGGAGGGAGGGAGGCAGGAGAGAGAGAGAGGAGAGAGAGAGGAGAGGGAGGGAGGGAAGGGAGGGAGGGAGGGAGAGAGGAGAGAGAGGGGGAGGGGAGGAGAGAGAGAGAGAGAGAGAGAGAGAGAGAGAGAGAGAGAGAGAGAGAGAGAGAGAGAGAGAGAGAGAGAGAGAGAGAGAGAGAGAGAGAGAGAGAGAGAGAGAGAGAGAGAGAGAGAGAGAGAGAGAGAGAGAGAGAGAGAGAGAGAGAGAGAGAGAGAGAGAGAGAGAGAGAGAGAGAGAGAGAGAGAGAGAGAGAGAGAGAGAGAGAGAGAGAGAGAGAGAGAGAGAGAGAGAGAGGGGAGAGAGAGAGAGAGAGAGAGAGAGAGAGAGAGAGAGGGAGAGAGAGGGAGGGAGGGAGGGAGGAGAGAGAGAGAGAGAGAGGAGAGAGGAGGGGGGGGGGGGGGAGGGGGGGGGAGAGAGAGAGAGAGAGACAGAGAGGGGGGAGAGAGAGAGAGAGAGAGAGAGAGAGAGAGAGAGAGAGGGAGGGAGGGAGGGAGGGAGGGAGGGAGAGAGAGAGAGAGAGGGAGGGGGGGAGGGAGGGAGGGAGGGAGGGAGGGAGGGGGAGGGAGGGAGGGAGGGAAAACGAAAATGAAAGCAAGAGAAAAGAGAGAATGTGTAAAGACAAGAAAGCAAGCAAAGAGAGATGTAAAGACAAGTGGATTCGTTGTAAATTTTAAAATCATTTTTGTATTTTTGATAAGTTGTTTTTTTCAAACTAAACATTTTTGTAGCTTTTCTAATTTGCATACTTTATATTTTCATGTCTAGTATAAAATAATGATAGTTTTAGATTCCGGAATTCTTAACCTAAGAGAAAAACCGCTCGATATATTCGCAAGTTTCATGTTTACATTTATTGCTTAATTTGTTTTCCGACATCCACAGGAATTCAATCCAGAAATATTTGGATCAGACTTGGGAAGAGACAACATGGAAGGACCGATAGGGGAGGACACACATCTTAATCCTGAAATGCTTATTCCCAATACAATGAAGGGCTCAGCTACTGCAGTGTGGAACATGGTGAAAGATTTACATCTGGAACTCATCCTCATGTATCACAGAGTTTGCTTGAAGCTTGCCGCTCTTGATTCTAGTGAGCTCTTTGCAAAATTGTGATAAGGTTTCCATTGAAGAGAATACTTTTGGACATTCTCTAAGAAGTTAATCACATTTGAATCAGACTCGCTTTTTGAAGAACAATATTCTGGACATTAATTGTAATATTTACAGTATAAAATACGATAAACCATCTGCCATTATTTCCTTCCTGAAATAATGGCAAATGTTGTCATGTTGCTGATGTTGATATTATAATGATAATTTGATTTATTCAATGTAACATAGGAACGATTTTATCAGTGACTTTGGTTGACTCATATATCGACTCAGATAGTTTGAAAGCGCAAGAATATAAATTTTTGATTTAATCTCTTCATACTCCAAAAATCGTTGAGAACTTGAGTCATTTTTTATCTTATCCTTAAACCAGAAATTTGCGATGGTAAGGGATGCCTGCAAGAGTAAATGTGAAAAGAAGAGACTTATAAAACAGACATGAAGAGAAAAGAAATTATGACACGAAAACATATTTTTATATCAGTAGTCATTTGTTTTTATGTTTTTTCAGATGCTAACAAGTCAGAAAAGCCAGGGGATTCAAAGCTCAAAGGAAATAAAAAGGTGGTAAGAATATTTGTCTTTGCAACAGGATTGTTTGAAGGAGTATGCTGTAAATGATCAAATAGAAGATATATACAATTTCATCTTGTTTGCATTAGACCAAAAATAAATTTCTGGAATTTAAAAAGAGTAAGGAATGATTTTTTCGATTTGATCTAGAAACAAGCACATTGATTGCACTATTTTCTGTATGAAATAAGAAATCAGACATTAAATGACCTGCTATGGTTTCATCAAGTATTTCATCATCAGAAATATGGTTCTTTTGTGGAGTAAAGGTTGTATTTTTATTTTGTTTGTTTGCAGCCAACCAGGGGGAACCTGGCTGAAAATTACATAGAAAATTTTGAAGAACTATGCAACCGCTGTAACAAGAACTATGTGTCAAAAGCATTGCTTTATACACAGCGGGCTGTTATGCTGGGCATTGATCAGACTCCATCATCAGAGCAGCAGAAACTTTTAGAGGTAAGTACTTGGTAAAGCAGTTCTTATTATGATTATTACCAATTTTTATTTGTGTAAGGGGTTATGCTGTATACATAGCTACTGTAATGCGTTCTATATTCATGAAAACTAAAAAAGAGAACAAAATATAAATTTCATCACTACCAGGATATGAGGGGTCAACCATCCCCTACCAGGCGCGTCTCCAGGTTGTGGAAAGGGGGAGACCTTTAGATATAAGGGTTAGCTGTGAATAACCAATAAACAGTCATGATCAAAACTGACGCTAGTCATAGAGGGCGGGGTGGGATTGTTGAATGGGAACTCAGTCCTTAGAAAATATCCCAATAGACTCTGTGAAATGACTAGCAGGCGAACAGAGGCACCTTTAAAACCTCACCCTGAGGTAAAGTGCATCAGCTCTGTAAAGCGGTTTGCCTTGGAGAAGGAAACTCCAATCTCAAACCAAGGGTAGGCAGGACTCTATTAGCTCGGAAGAGCAACCAGGCTAGGATTGAACCTCCAAAAATATATCCTGATCCTCCAAGTCTGGGGGTTAGGCGTAGGACTAACAACCCAACCGTAGAAAAACATCATGTTACGGTAACAGCAATGAAGAAAAAAATAGCACACGGGCGAGCAATGGATTTCCAGAGTCATCGCAAGATACTTGTATGCATGGCAGTAGTGAAAGTCGTCAAGAAGCTACTGACAGGAATATGAGAGTTCTGTTCGTCACAAAAACTAAGACCAAAGTAGAGTTCTGGAATTTTAGAACGAAGATAAGCTAGCACAAATAACATCAGAGATGAGGTGCTACAATTTACATATTCTAGGCATCAATGAATGCAGGTGGACAGAAGCTGGAAATATTAAAAAAAAACTCATGTGAAACTTCTCTATTCTGGAAGGTATGATACTCAACACTCAGAGGGTGTAGCCATTATATCGAAGAAAGGAAGAGAAAAAATATGATGGAATGGAAACCCATTAACAACAGATTGATAAAGATAAGAATGAATGGAAATCATGTCAATGTTTCAATCATACAGTGTTACAGCCCCACAAATGAAAATAGGGATGAAGACAAAGATGATTTTTATGACCAACTAACGGCTGAATTGGAGAAAATACCAAAGAATGATACAAAAATTATAATGGGCGACCTAAATGCAAAGGTTGGTTGCAACAATAGTACAAATGAAAGAGCTATGAGAAAAGAAGGATGTGACGTTATAAATGACAATGGAGAAAGATGATTGGACTTTTGCAACACTAACGATTTTGATATTGGTGGAACTCTGTTTCTTCATAAGGAGATTCACAAGCTTACATGGTGTTCACCAAATAGAAGGGATGGAAACCAGATTGATCATTTTCTCATAAATGGAGCGCAAGACAAGACAAAAGATCATTCATGGACAGACTTGCCAATGAAGCAGAAGAAGCATCACGAGTGGGAGACCAAGACAGAATTTATAGAATTGCAAAAGTAATAAGTGGAAAATATCAAGGAACTTCAACCCCACCTATTTCAAACAAACAAGGAGAGATTCTTATGACAGAGGCTGAAAAAGATGCAATATGGACCAAACGTTTTATTGAAATTTTAGACAGGCCATCCCTCCAACAGAAGCAAGCATTGAAGAGACACAAGAAGATTTGAATATAAGTATAGAACTACCTAGCTTAAATGAAATAACAGTAGCTATTAAAACTCTAAAGAATGGAAAAGCCCCAGGCATAGACAACTTAAACGCTGAACTTTTTAAAGCTGAACCCGCTTTTGAAGCAATAATACTGCATCCACACTTCACAAAAATATGGATAGAAAAGAAAACTCCAGATGAATGGAATGAAGGTATAATAATAAAGATTCCCCAAAAAAGACAATTTTCGGAATAGCAATAACTGGAGGGGACTAGCGCTCTTGCCTATCCCTAGTTAATTTCTTGCAAAAGTAATGATACAACAAATACCAAATGCTGTTGATACCTACATAAGAAATGAACAGGCAGGGTTTAGGAAAGGAAGAAAATGCTTGAACCAAATTTTCACATTAAGAAACATTATTGAATAATACAATGAATGGCAGAGACAACTGTATATAAACTTCATTGATTTTGAAAACGCATTTGATAGCCTCCATCAAGAAAGCATTTTGAAAATTCTAAGAAATTATGGAATACCTCAACATCTTGTTCAACTTATTAAAAGTTTCTATAATGAATTCACATGTAAAGTTGGAAATAGCAATCAAAATTTTGAAATCAAGACTGGTGTCTGACAAGGGTGCCTGATGTCAGCAATCATCTTCATTATTGCTATAGACTGGATGATGAAGCAAACAACCAGTGATCAACACAGAGGAATTAGATGGACTCTTTTCTCTTCGCTACAGGATATAGATTTTGCTGATGATTTAGCGCTATTGGCACACTCACATCATCACATGCAAGAGGAAACATCACGGCTAAGCTCTTTTGGTCAACAGATAGGTTTACAAATAAGCCTTACAAAATGTGAACAAAAGACCTTAAATATACAAAATCCCTCTCCAATTCTCATCAATAAGAATAGCATACAAACAACCAAGGAATTTACATATTTAGGCAACATTGTTACAAGTAGCAGAGGAGCTGACAAAGACATTAACAGATGCCTAAACAAAGCAAGAAACTCCTTCAAACTACTTCAAAATGTATGGAAAACAAAAGAATACAATATTAAAATAAAACTAAAAATCTACCAAAGCTGTGTCCTATCATCTGTATCATATGGATCTGAATGCTGAAGGATGATGGACAGAGACATGAACAAGTTGTCCTCATTCCACACCAAATGCCTTCGAAAAATCCAAAATTTATTGTGGCCTAACAAAATTTCAAACGAGACTCTTCTCCGAAAATGCAAAATAGACCACATGCAAGACATCCTTCTTAAAAGAAGATGGAGGTGGATAAGACATGTTCTAAGAAAAAAGAAGGAAACATCACCAAGACTGCCCTACATTGGACCTCTGAAGGGAAAAGGAGGCGTGGCAGGCCAAAGACAACTTCGAGAAGAACAGCAGAGAATGAGATTAAAGACTGGGGCGAAACCTGGAATTCCATAAAGACGCTTGCCGTGGAAAGAGAGAGATGGAGATCCTTCATTGCTGCCCTACATGCCAATTGGCATAATGGGCAGTAAGTAAGTAAGTAAGTAGGATATGATAAGACAGGCAGACAGGATCCTTCTAGAAACTGCATGCTAATGAAGTCATTGGCTCAGAAAATGCAGTGTCTTCCTAATTTAGTCATAATTTGTATTTTCTAATATTTCAAGATATCATAAAAAGATTTATGCATAAAATAGTAGTTCTCATTTGAATTCCCAACAAATTTTAGATCTTTTTTAATGTAGATATTATACAGTTTTGCTCAATATTCATTTGGTCAAACTCAAGCTAGCTACTTGGTCCCAGTTGCCATAAATCTGATATATTTATTGAATTCAGATTCTTGGATAGGTTGACAGGAGTCTTCTTCTTTTCTATAACAGCTCTGACTTACTCCCCTTCTGAGTAGTTCTGTCAGCGTGCATGACTTAGAATTTAATCGAGGTTAATCTCATTTTTATTTTAAAGTGATGTATTTAATTTTGCTTTTGAAACCGTCAGTGCTACTGTTTAGATTAACAGTATCTGTTGGCATTATGTTCAACAGTAATACGTTCTCGAATAAAATGGCTGTAGGGGATTATCAATGTTTGAGGATGAAACAGTGTATGCTTGAAAGTCTGATCTTCTTGTTCTTGTATTAAGTTTAAATTGATCCAATGAGATGAATATTTGACCATTTATATCTTTTAAAGAAAATTGTTACTTTATTCCTGACTTTGTTTTCTTCCAAATCTTTTCACCCTTATAGTTCCATGCTGGTTTTGGTGCTTCCTTTTGTGTATTTATGTAATTATTAGTTATTCCTGGCTCTAGGTAGATCCTTTAAAACGTATCCATTCTTGTTCTTCAATGTTGGATTTGGTACTTCCTTTTTCTGTATTTGTAATTACATAAACTTGTTACAGATGATTTATCTCGATGAGGTCAAGGGCATCAAGTATCAAAAGACAACAACGTTCTTTTTGTTTTGATGTCTTTATGCCTTTTTCAGTTCATATTTTAAACAACATTTTAATGTCATGCCAAGCATCTAAATTGACTTTGTAGAGTATGTGAAAAGAGCAGAATTGCATGGCATCATTTTCTATATATTATATGTGTGGTAGTGCACATCCTAGATCGTAATCTAAATAAAGTTTTTATTAGAAACGTAGCATTTCTCTTTAACAGGCTGAGGGCAATCATATAGGTTCCTTGTAGAGAAAACTTGCAGGCCAGTTGGTTTCTTTGGCAGTACTTCTATGCCATTTTCTCCATTGTAATTTACTGTCTATAATTACTACAAGGCACTTAGTACTATGTGCTATTTTCTGTTTTGTGCTCTATACATGGTGGTCTGAATTGACTTTTGTCACTTTTATGCCTATTTTTAATTCCTGGCACTTTTCTGAATGGAATTCTATTTTGTTTATTATTTTGTAATTAGATCATTCTTTACAAGGGTAATACTTCATTTTCATATTTACTTACAATGATTCATATTTTGTTATGGCTTACTCTGCACAGGATGCTGTGAACTTTCTTGAAAGAGTACAAACTGAAGAGAAGAGAATTTATCAGGATAACTCTTCACCTGAGGACGCTATCAACATCCCCCAATGCAAAGTGCCTCCTCCACCTGTTTTGCTGTGTAGAACAGACACTTCCATGGTCTTCAGACCTGCCCCTTTTCTCCCACCTCTGGAGAACAGGTAGAGCCAAAAGAATAAGTTACTTAAACCCTTGTTCTGTTTTGACGAAATGAAAGTTTGCGTATGACTTTTTATTTTCTCTAGCCTTTCAAATATTACAAGTGAAGTATGGTTTGCTTTACATGTTTTTTCACTTTGATTTTGTAACTGGTGGATTCTTTTGAGTTTTGAAATCATGCAATACTTTTCATTCAGTTGTTAAGGTAAAATGTTTTAAGTTATAAAAAGAGAAAAAAACAAAAATCCAGTTTACTGGATTCATGAATTTTTACTGACACTCTCTTCATGAATTGAATATTGTCTTTATGTTTCCATTTTCAACTAGTCTTTTGTATTGATTGCATTTTGCATTCTGTAAGTTAGCAGAGAATGGAAATCACAAGTGTTGTATAGTGTCTAGGTATCTGACAATTCTGAGTCATTTAAGAATGCTATTCTCCCTTGTTTTAGATAATTTACCCTACCTTATTTCTTTCTGATAGGTCGCATGGTACCGCATTTTTGCTCGCAGTGCATCTGGAGCCAATGTGAAGGCTAGACTCAGTGATTACTATTTTCCTGGCACCGGAGAGGAGGTTTGAAATTTCTCATCCATCAATTAAAGAAAACAAATTTAAAAACAAGGAGATAGAGTGAAGGATCAATTGGTAAAGGGGATAAAACTTCAAATACGCATTTCATAGATGAAATTATCTTCTGTTAGTTTAAAAGTCGTAACTATGATTAAGATTCTGCAAAAAATCGTAACAAATTTTTAATATTTTTTTAATTTCTCGATGGTTGTTTTGTTTTTTAAAATGAAAAATATGGTACACTAATGACTAAAGTAAGCACTTCAGATAAGGTCAGAAAGGAAATGACATTCATAAAGGCTTATTGCCATAGTAACGGATAAAAAATGGGAATCTTTTCTTTTCTTTCCCGCCAGGTGCCATCCTTCCATTGTGAGCTGAAGATTTCCAAGCTTGAGCCAAATGAACGTTATGTTTTTGCTGTGGCTGCTTACACGGAAGAGGGGGAAACTCATAGGAGATGGTATTGGACAGACTACCAGACCGATTCTAGCTTCTCACCCTCTACCTGTCCTAATGACTTGGGCACTGATTAGCCAGGTTAGATATGTAGTAAAAATATAGTTATGTTATGTATTATGTAACAAAGTATTAAAACTAGATTGTCAATACTTTTAAATGCTGTTATTTGGCACCTTTCTGCTATGGCGTATTTAGTAAAGGCACTTAGTTCCAATACTTGAGGTTGGAGTCAAAAATCTAATGTACGTTTGTGATTTATTGACCTAACCTCAGGCTTTTGTTTCTTAAGAGGAACACGGTTTTGTGGAATGGGGAGGGCAGTAGCTATCCCCCGATCCATGATTAAAAAAGGGCTATATCCTCAAACATCTGATGTGGATGTAAACCATAGAGGTTAATGAATTTCTTTGTGTCTTTTCAGCCCTTGTGCCATTTGCTTGTAGAGCAGTCCATCTTTTGATTGTTTTTCCAGCTATATATAAGTAAAAAAATGTCACTCTCGCTCTTCTTACTTTTTATCTCTATTCGGATGTTGGCCAGCCTTACAAATCTTGACTAATTGAAGGTTTTAATTCAGGGCCATCTGAGAAGAGATTGCCTCAGAAGCCTGAGATAATTGTTCATGGTGACACGACTAGACCACGTACAAACTGATCATAAGTTGGAAAGATGCGTTTTTTTCAGATGTCCACAAAAGTCATCAACAATAAATTACAACTGCTTTCTTCATTTTATTTGGAAAAGATCTTGAATGATTACATCAATTTAAATTTGTCCTTTCAGATGGCCTATCAGGTTGGATGCTACAAGATTGCTCATAAAGCATGCTCTGTTTTGTGGGACCATTTTGTTATAGAGCCACTTCTTCCATCATGCTCCACTTTCATTACAGAGGCTAAGCAAGATTTTAAATTAACTCTTCTGAGGTAAACAAAAACTGTAGAATCATGTAGTTTACTTTCTAGCTGCTTCAAAGTCAACATCAACATGGTATATAATAAAGCCAATAGCATATATGAAACCATGGAGAGAAAAAATTGACTTATTTATCTGATTAATCTTAATGAAGTCAAACACAAAATTATGACACCTATTCTTAAAAAACTTCACTTGCTACCTGATAACTGCCTTCATGGTACTTCACCTCATTATTTGCAAGAACGTGTTTCCCCATACAAACAAAGCAGAATTTTAAGATCAAATGATGCTCTTTTAATGCATGTACCAAAAGTAAAATCTTCTTTTAGTGATAAAAGTTTTAGTGTTGCAGCTCCAGTATTATGGAACTATTTGTCTGTTTATACAAAGTCTTCCCCGTCCATGGATATTTTTAGGAAAGGTTTAAAGACAGAGCTGTTTAGATCTGCTTTTATTGACACTGGAAAGGATTCACCATGAATTCAAATGTTTGTTTATTGCTGTTGCATGTGCTTTTCATTGTGATGCTATATGGTTTATTTGATTGGATTGTAAACTGTTATGGATTTTAAAATCTTTTTGTGCTTTTGATTGCACAGCGCCATCGAGCACCTTTGGCGGATGTCAGGCATGTGCTCTATAAATGAATTATTATTATTATTATTATTATTATTATTATTATTATTATTATTATTATTATTATTATTACATAGACACCTGTTTTTCTTATAAATATTGAAATCAAGATAATAAGGAAAGCAGATATTATACCTTACTAGGTTCATGAGGTTACGGGAGTTTTGCAAGAGTCAAATTGTCTCTGTTTTGGGTTTTTTATATTTACAGGCTTAATCAAAGAGCTGTGTGCTTGTCATCGCCCGTGCTGCTGAGACAGTTTCTGACAAGCATATTTATTGGTATTGACATAGCCATCAGGGAAGGAGAACTCTTCTGTGATATAGTGTGTGACAAAGGAGCCCTGTACGATCGCCAGATGCGACGGCTGCACCAATGTGAAAGGATGTTGGTTGCTGTTGAGTTGGCTGGCTGGTTGAATGAAGCTAACCTTGCCTTGCAAGCTGTGGTACAGACCTATGGTTTGCTAGCCCCATTGCTTTACTTCAAAATTCCATCTTTACCTGTCATACAGGTGAGAATAGCAACACCTTCATTGAATATGATATTTTATAATTTGATTGACATGGGTAAGAAAACAAAATTTGAGGTATGATTAATGTTTATCTTGCCATGTGAACTTTTTTCGCCCCCTTTGGAATGATTCAGCAGATTATGTGAAATGTGCATTATTAAACAAAATGCCACCATATGAGTTAGGCAGGTTATACAATCATGTTAGCAATCGGTCCATGTATGCTCTGTGTTGTCAATTTTAAATCTTGCAGATAAAAGTAAGGCGTTGAGGAGAGACATAATTTGTTTTCTCTCTTATACCTAACAAGATCAGTTTCCATCGTGCAAAGAGATTGTTTACATCATTAGATGTTGAATCATTTTCTTTATGTCACTGTACGAGAGCAGGAAACTAATATAAGACACCTTTTAAACTTTTTCTGTCATTTTTGTGCTTCCACAGGTTTTCTAAAATAAAAAGATTTTTCTTTAGTTATTCAATTTTCTTGCATATGGATCATATTTGATTTGCAGTGATAAGAAAATCTTTTTAGGTTTTATTTTCTATCATGAAATGCTATGAACTGATATTTCATAGTAGTATTAATAGTATTGTGGTAAGGCTGACAGACATGGGATCAGGAGGTCCAAGGTATGAATCCTGTCCAACATTGTGCTCCTTGGGAAAGAGATTGAGCATGTATCTACCCATTCAAACCATGTGACAATGGGTATGTGCATCAGCTGAGGAGTACAAGCTGCAACAGACTAGCTATCTTTCTAGTAAAAAAAAAGCAGTGAAGTTTCTTCAAAGGCCATTATGGTTCATAGAAGCAGAGCTTATCCCAGTTTCTATACTGGGAAGTGGAAAAGATGTTAATAATGCTGGACAGGATGCTAGTCTGACACAGGTTTTTACTCCCAAACTAGTGCTTGTACCCATTTTGTACCCATTTGCACTTGGGTGGAGTGAGGAAAAATATGCGTAAAGTGTCTTTCCTAAGGAACACAACATTGGACCTAGCTTTGCTAGGATCCAAGCCAGGGATCTCATGATCTAAAGTCTGGCAGCCTAGCTACTCAGGCACCAGCGCCACAGCTTTCTGCTGAGGATGTGATAAATATTGTCACCTTTTTCTCTTCAGGCTATAGAAACTGAGATAAACTTCAGCTGTTTGGGCTGTGGTCTTTTTTCTCTTTGTATCCTTTTAAACTCACCCTGAGATACAAGAGTCGAGTAAATTAACACGAAATGAACCCTAGACAAACCCAAACTTTGATTTTATAAATTGTTCTCCTTTCTTTCACACAGATCTTACAAAGGTGTCATGCTGTACTACTTGAAATTCCGATTGGCCTCATTCAGAAAAGACCAGGATCCATTGCAGACAGCCTGAATCACATGATTGCCTGCATTACTTACCATCTGGCAAAGGTCAGTCACTGCCATTGTAAGACTGTGACATCTACAACCCCCCCCCCCCCCCTCCTCCCGCTATCCCTCTGATTATTTGCATCTATTTTTCTATTATTTAATCTCGTTGATTTATCATACAGATTAATTATCAAAAAGCAAGGCAAACATTTTTGTAAGGAAATGAAGGAGTTTGTTTTGTTATCTATAGATAAGTTTATATGTGATGTCATTGGCCTGGTGCAGTGATTTGCTGCTTAACTCAAAATTGTGAGGTCTTGGGTTTGAATCCTGGCAACACTAGGTCTGATTTTGCATTTTTGGGAAAGATGCTGAACAAGCATTTATCAGGTGCAAATGGATATCAGCACCAGCAGAAGAGTAAAACCTGCCTCATTCTAGGGTTATGTTCTGCTTCATGAGACAGAAAACAGGTTGAGTTCTAACTCTATGGGTCCAATAACATCTCACACATTAAAACAATAGTAAATGAATCAAAAACAGAAATTACAAAAGTAGAAAGATATGAAGAAGATGGAAAAGTGTCAGATAATTAGGCAACCTTAACAATGAACATGAAGACATCAAAAGAAGGAAGATACTAGCATAACATATTTTTAGTCGAACTGAACAAAATCTGGAGAAGAAAACATATTATCACAAAACAACACATAATCCCTGCAATACCCTTGTCATTTTAATGCTGACATACAACAGCAGAACTTGGGGCCTAACTAAAACAAACCTAGAAGGTCTAGACAGCATTCACAGGAAACACATGAGAAACATCATAGCGTCCACAGGCCTGAAACAATCAGTAACCATAATTTATAACGACCGCTGGAAAATTAGGCTTATTAGTCAAAGGGTCAAAGAACAGCGGAGGAAATTATTTGGGCACATCCTCAGGAGAGATGAGAAAATACCAGCTCAAACAACAATGAATGCGTATTTCAGGGAGGGACCGAAATAATGAGAAAGAACACTGACATCATTGCCAACAACACTCAACCAGGGCTTACAAAACTACACAAAATCTACTATCACCCAGCATCAGGAACACCAAACCCCAAATGGAGAAAACATAAACATACCAGCACAACTAAAGACAGCAAGAGACCCACTTGCTTTGAAGATTTTAGCACATGATCAAAACACATGGAGAGATGTTGCAAAACAAATAATCAACACTGAGATTCTTTAGCATTATGTCAGAATACACAGTATAGGGCAAGTGTCTTTATTGACTGCAAGGCCATTCTACTACTACTTCTACTACTATGGGTCAGAAAGGTATTACAAGAATTATTTTTTCATCTTTTTTAAATATTTTGTATTGTTCTAATAAAGAGGTTGTTGTTAAAGTATTCAAGGAAAATTTAATGTATGAATTTTGAGTTAATTTTCCCATGAGAAAGAGGTTAAGAGGTGCACAGAAAGATAGTTAATCTGAAAGTAGAAGTGGACATTGTTGTGAAGGCATTTGATATCTTTTGTTATTAAAAATATTTTCTTCAATCCACATTTGTAAAGATATAAAAGTCAATCAGTCATTGCTAATTTAGATCACTGCCTATGGTGAAATGTTTAAACCAACAAATAAAACTATCCTTGTCATAAGTATTCCTTTTAATGAGAAGTTTTGTCTATAACAATTTTAAATGAGCATCTCATTGTGTTGTGAGTTCAAATATCTTTTCTTATCATGATGTCTTTACCTAGGTGCTGAGAACTTGGGGCAGAAGACATTGGCAAACAATATCATTGAAGGTGGCAGGCGACTATTATCAACAGAGTCAGATGCAAAACCAGTTGATGGTCAAATAGAATCCAGTGATATTCCAGATGGTGTCAGCACTGTTGGAGGTATAATTTGTCAACACTTCTCTAGTTCATGTTTCATTCATTGATACATTCCAATCAAAATTCCTTCACTTTTACTTGCTTTTTAAATACTTTGATAATAATTTAGAATCCAAGACAATTTTTTTTCCAATGGTTATTATATGAGTATGATTAATCATTCTTGATATAGCAAGTACAGAGAGAAATTAATTTTAGTATTTGTTGTTACAGAAGATTTTGTTATCCTGAAAAGGTAAGATAGAGTGTGTACAAGATACACTTATTGATTAAACTTTAAATCACCACTTTTATAAAGAGAATATTCATGTGAGAGTTAGACTATAAATAAGGAGAAGTTGAAAGTGCTATGTCATGAAAACTCTTACATTTCAGTTACAGAAATATTTTCCTCAATTTTTATTTGTCTCAATGTAGACTCTGTCGCTCAAGGGAAAGGAGGGAAAAAGAAGGGTCCTCTGCCGATTGTCAAGAAGGTCATCAGCAAGGATGACCTAGATGGGCCAGTCAATGAAGAGCTGAAGGCTTTGAGGCACACATGCTCAGTGTTACAAAAGCTGGTAAGAGGAATATAATCTTATTGCCTTGTACCTAGGAATGCCAAAGAACCCATCCCACATATTTTACATCGCAATAAATCATGTTCAGGACGTTATTTTTCTCATATATTTATACTGTCAACTATCTGTTTGCTGTCATCTGTTTGTGTGTCTGTCTGTCTGTCTGTCTGCTTCTGTTTCTGTCTGTATATCTGTCTGTCTGTGTCTCTCTCTCTCTCTCTCTCTCTCTCTCTCTCTCTCTCTCTCTCTCTCTCTCTCTCTCTCTCTCTCTCTCTCTCTCTCTCTGTCTCTCTCTCTCTCTCTCTCTCTCTTTCTCTCTCCCTCCCCCTCTCTCTTTCTCTGTCTCCCCGTATGTATATATGTCTCGTATGTATATATATATTCTCTCTCTCTCTCTCTCTCTCTCTCTCTCTCTCTCTCTCTCTCTCTCTCTCTCTCTCTCTCTCTCTCTCTCTCTCTCTCTCTCTCTCTCTCTCTCTCTCTCTCTCTCTCCCCTCTCTCTCTCTCTGTTTATCTATCTGTCTGTATGTCTATCTGTCTGTCTGTCTGCCTGTCTGTCTGTCTGTCTGTCTGTCTCTCTGTCTCTCTCTCTCTCTCTCTCTCTCTCTCTCTCTCTCTCTCTCTCTCTCTCTCTCTCTCTCTCTCTCTCTCTCCTCTCTCTCTCTTTCTCTCTCTCTCTGTCTATCTGCCCTGTCTCTATCTGTCTGTCTGTCTGTCTGTCTGTCTGTCTGTCTGTCTGTCTGTCTGTCTGTCTGTCTCTCTCTCTCTCTCTCTCTGTCTCTCTGTCTCTCTCTCTCTCTCTCTCTCTCTCTCTCTCTCTCTCTTATCTCTCTCTCTGTCCCTGTCTCTGTTTATCTATCTGTCTGTATGTCTCTCTGTCTGTCTGTCTGCTCTGTCTGTCTGTCTGTCTGTCTGTCTCTCTCTCTCTCTCTCTCTCTCTCTCTCTCTCTCTCTCTCTCTCTCTCTCTCTCTCTCTCTCTCTCTCTCTCTCTCTCTCTCTCTCTCTCTCTCTCTCTCTCTCTCTCTCTCTCTCTCTCTCTCTCTCTCTCTCTCTCTCTCTCTCTCTCTCTGTCTCTATGTCTCTCTCGCTCTCTGTCTCTCTGCCCCTGTCTCTGTTTATCTATCTGTCTGTATGTCTGTCTGTCTGTCTGTCTGTCTGTCTCTCTGTCTCTCTGTCTGTCTGCCTGTCTGTCTGTCTCTGTATGTATATATCTCTCTTTCTCTCTCTATTTCTCTCTCTCTCTCTGTCCCTGTCTCTGTTTATCTATCTGTCTGTATATCTCTATCTGTCTGTCTGTCTGTCTGTCTGTCTGTCTGTCTGTCTGTCTCTCTCTCTCTCTCTCTCTCTCTCTCTCTCTCTCTCTCTCTCTCTCTCTCTCTCTCTCTCTCTCTCTCTCTCTCTCTCTCTCTCTCTCTCTCTCTCTCTCTCTCTCTCTCTCTCTGTCTCTCTCTCTTCTCTCTTTTTCCTCTCTCCCTCCTCTCTCTCTCTCTCTCTCTATGTCTATCTTTGTCTATCACTTCCTCTGAGATGGTTCAATGTTAACAGCAATCTTATATTTATATCATAGGGCTAAGAAAGAGACTGTAACATAAAGATGCAATGGACCATCTCACAACCCTCTTAAAGCCGTGTAAACAATTTTTTAATTTTCATTTTATATTTTGCAGCCATAGCATGAACTAAGTATGAAGATCAAGTATTTTACATGCCTACATTTCCTACCTCTTTTATTGCCTTCAAAAGGTAAGACTGTCTTTAATCGATGATTTGTCAATAATTTATTGAAAATGAATCTCTGTCCAAAAACTTAAAATTGTAACTCATTTTGACTTAGGGGGATATTTTATCTTATTTTTAATGATTTCTTTTTGTCTGTAGGGGGTTATCTTTTCAATGGAGTTTCTTTAGTAAAGATTTTTACCAAATATGGTGAAAATTTCAATGATTTTCAGAAAATTAGATCTGTCTACAGAAGTAGCCATTAAGTATTGGTGAAACTCTGGACAACAGTGTTATTGCAGAATTTTCCTCTTTATGATCAATATCTATATCATTGTAATTTTGAATATGACCTGTTATCTCATCATTTGTGTATACATCTTAATGAGTTGCTTACATGGAAGGTTTGTGGGTTCAAGTGCACACACACACAAAAAATGATCAGTGTTGGATAGTAAACACAATATTCATTACAGAAAGTATATTCACACAATTTCATTCAGATAAAATTCAATTGTTGTATTTGGATTGCAGATCTCAAAATGATGGATGTAGATTTAGATTTAGATGTAGACTAGATCTCAATTCTTGCATTTCAGATAGGGGATAAATGAAGTAAAGGAAGTGTTTGGGCTTGTTGGGGTCGTGGGTTCAAAGTGCTTCGCTGGATGTCAACCTAGATTTGTGATGAATTACACTGAAAGACTATATTTATTTTTCAGTGGTCAAGTTCAAAAGGAGACAGAGGTATCTGGAGTTCCTCGTTCATGTAGCCCAGAAGGGTTTAACGGAAGGTTTTGCTGAGCAAGTTGTTAACTGGTGTGAGGATGGGGCTCAATGGCTTGCCAAGTAAGTGATGATGTTTGAAATCTTCTGGTTAGTGTTGAGCTAACAAGCACCTTCATACAAGGCAGCCTTGTGGCACCTTAAGTGATTTTTTTTTGCTTTTGAGTTTTTGCTTTTAATATGTCCAAGGAGTAACTGTCAAAATACAGTCATCCTATATCATTTAAAAGAGTTTAGCCATCTTGAATTTTGACTCAATTTTCAAATCTATCTCCTCCCATATAAAATCCAAAACTTGTGCAGATCGTCTTTTCCATTCAATATCTATAGGGTAACTGTCATTTTACAGTTTTTTAATAGCGTCCTTATTTGCCATAGAAACGGCCGCCATCTTGAATTTTGAATTTTTCAAAATCTATCTCCTTAAAATCACTCAAAACTTGTGAATGTCTTTCCATTCAATATCTAAAGGGTAACGTTGGTTTTTTAAAATATTTTGGCTAAAATGAATTTTTTCTACATATATTGTGAATGTACAAAAACAGCATTTTATTCCAAAATTTTTTTAGTCTACATACACACTGATGCGCAACACCTCTTACATCACACAGCGATGGGCCAAAGCGATGAAATATCGGCAGAAACTAGTTCACCATGGTGATGCCACATTTGGCAATTAACCGCCAATATAAAGGGTTATTACTGCCATTTTCTCAGTCAGTGTTATTGTAATTTACGTCAAAATTTTGATTGTTTCTACCTACCCTCGTCTACAAAATGTTTTGTAAAAAGAAAAATTATACGTCATATGGACATTTTCTTCCATGAACTTGTAGTGATAAATGATCGCTCTACCAAAATCTGCAAAGAACAGAAAATAAACCTTTTGGTCCCAAACTCATAAATCCAGGTGGTGCCCCCCCCTCCCCCAAGAGAAAAAAATCAGTGTCTATTCAACTACTCCCTAGAACACTTCAAGTACTTAAATAAAATGTCCATTCTCACTAAGTAGATGATAAAATATTTGAATTTGACACAAATGCTTTTTTCGATATTTAACTTTATTTGTTGTTGTTCAGTTATGATTTTGATTTTGATTTATCCATGTCCACTACTAAAGGTGATCTTAAGGGTTTTGGTAGAATTTTTAAAATTTTGCCCCCACTGCCTGTTAACAGCCAAGGGATCATTAAAATGCACACAGTGTTGTGATCTGCAACTCGGGACCTCTTTTTTGATTGGCCGTCCCGATAGGAATAGCTGTCGATTCACCTACCTGGACGGGGGGGGGGGTAGGGTAGGGTTTTTCAAAAACACTCGAGACCATTTTTCAGTTGCCGGGGCATGAATTTGTGACTGTTCGGTTGGGAGGCTGACATTTTGACTACTGAGTCTCCCCCCTGTTTTAATTTATTGATTTAGAGAGGGGTGATTGCAGGTAGGGGCACAGACTAAATGATGGCCATGAAGGTATGTTTTGGCATGTTTTATTTGTTTCCTTTTATGGTATTTAACAGCTGGTTAGCTTGTGTGTCGTACAAGGGTAAGGTTGGAAGGTTAGGGTTCATTTACGAAACATAATTGTCAATGTAAGTAATCACTTTTTCTCTCATTTCCCCTCATCCCCCTTTGTCTGTCTGTCATGTCTGTCTGTCTGTCTGTCTATCTG
>JAXRKP010000113.1:75000-212500 GCA_037039925.1 Doris montereyensis | reverse complement strand
TCTCTCTCTCTCTCTCTCTCTCTCTCTCTCTCTTCCTTTCTCATTTCCAGAGATACAGACAACTTTTTTCAATATTGTCAAGCCACAGTGATTTATTTTGAATTTCTACTTTGTACTACTATGATAACAAAAAGAACATTTTATTCTTTTATTTGTCTTCAAAGGATTCAACGCCAAGACCTGGAAAAGCTGGTGGAAAAGATTCCAGTTCCTTTCTCAAACCAGATAGAAAAAGAAGAAAAAGCCAAAGTATTTATTTTTCAGATCATTTTATGTCAACTGTCTGATGTCCAGTTCTTGGGGGTGCATAAAGGTTTAGAAATTTTTCTTCTTTTGATTTTTTCATTTCTTTATCCATTTTAATTTTTTTTTTCGGAAGCTCACACATTATATGTCTTTTTATTCTCTCAGTTATAGTGTCTTCCTCATATTTTTCATGGAGTATGAAAATACTATCTGAAACATGTCACATTGGTTCATGCATTTTTAGGGGGTAATATTTAACTATTGTTAAAAATAGTATGACATTCTTGCAACTAAAATTGATTCATTTTGAATTTCCTCTTTGTCTTTTAGCAAAGTCAAACTAAAATATTTTTATTATATGGAATTGAAAAGATGAAAACTGAATATATTAATTTAATTCTTGTAGCCCATGGGAATTACTGAAAGCATGAATGAACTTGCAAGACAACAACAAGAAGAAGATGAATTGAGGGTAAGCCTGTCTTCATTTCTCTCTATTTCTTTTTCAATTACACAATAGGAAATGATCAATGGTTAAAAATATGGAGTCAAAAATATTGTTCCTTTTGCAACCCCTTTATGGAAGGTACAATTGCAAGACCCAGAAAAGACGCAATAATGAGGAAACCAAATTAATGACAAGAGCTGTCATCTTGACAATAGTTATTACATTGGCAGTGTGTTATCCTTTGTGAACTTTACATATAATGTTGTTATTTTAGTGGTTTTCACTTTAATTTTAATCTCTAGAAAAAAAGAGACTAAGAATAAATTTGAAGAAAAAAAGAAAAAGGAAGACATACTTATGATCCATAACAGTTTTTTATGTTCACTGTAAAGAAAAAGGAAATACTGTGTTTGATGTTCAACGATTTTGGTTTATTTTGTCTTTAGGCTCTTGATTTATTCAGCATGTTCTTCATTGACTTATATGCATGAAGAATCGCGCTCAAGACTAAGGAGGATAACTATGGATGAGATGCCATGGAGAAGTCAGGTATGAGTTTTCATTTTTTTTATTGTGTTTCAAAGTCAAATCAAGAATATTGTAAAAATTTTCTTTCAAGCATCATCAATAGAACATGAATTAGTATTGAGATTTGGAACATCATTTTATATTGAGAACTATATGATATACGTCTAGAAATAAAATTTGTTTTAAAAATAGATGCCAAGTTGCCTCACAATATGTTAATTAAATCTTTATGACTACATTTGAAACTAGAAAAGTTGAAGGAAATTTAGCCTTGCATTTGCCTTAGCCAAGTTTCCATTACTTCAATTGTGCATTTTCACAGCTCAACATTATTCACGGCCTTAGCCACTTCAGCACTTTTCTCCAAAAGCTGGAGAAGAGAGAGAAAATGCTTGGCTCAACAGGCACAGCAATGAATAGGTCAGTGATTACAACAGTTCTTTTAGTATTAACATTATTTTTTCTCGTGGACTTTCTTAGAATATTTCTAATTCTAGGTTTTATTTTAAGGGGAAGAGCGGGTTCTGAAAGCCATTTTGAAAACCCATAGAGCAAGCCAACTAGGACTTTGATTTTTGAGTTCTGCATATCTAAATTAGAGGAAAAAATATGAGAAACTGAAATTTTTGCCGGGTGTTGCTACGGCAACGTCGCCATATTGGATTTATGACGCTAAAAATAACATTCATTTTCAAAATGTAAAAACTGCATCAATTATTTTGGGATATGTCTCAAAATTTGTACACTCCTTCATTTACATCTATAGAACAAAAGCGTGCATGAGTTTGGACGAATCTATCAAACTTTTAGTTTTATGGTGTGTTGAAAGTTGCATATAAAATGTTTACAATTTACAGCAATTTTATTCAACTAAAAAATTCATTTTTCGGAAAGCATGCAAAATAACATCTAATGCATGCATCCTTTTATTCCATGCATGAAAAGCAAGGTTTGTGCCTAATTTCAAGTTAATCGGATAAAAAATGCGAGCTAAGTTAGAAATAAAACAGTTCAAATATGACATTTTGAGATATTCATATTTTTCTCTTATTTTCTGTTATTTGAATACATTTTTCTCCCATAAACCTAAGAAAAGAGTAGGATAATACTTTGAAACATCCTGAAACCTTGAGAGGCTCTCAACTACTTTTTATTGACACTGTTTCAAGTGCACCAGCACCTTTTTACTCATTCTGAGATGGTGCCTTTTCATAATAAGTGTACGGAATATGTTCCGTAACTTCCGGCCAATCTAAGGCAATATTCATAATAGATCCTCAAATAAGGTTGTTTTGGATAGCGTTCATTGTGGTGATCAAAATGAGTACCATACTTTTTGGCTTTTATTGTATAATAGCTGTGTTGAAAGATATTGAGCTTCTTTTATGATATCATTATAATGGGAATGAACTGCTCTATCCACTGGTATGATAGACTAGATTTGTTCCATTTTGGCAAAAATGGCATTTCCAGAACCCGCTCTTCCCTTTAAATTGTTACTTTTGACTTAAATATTTAAAAATTATTATTATCTGGGCAGTAGGCAGGTAAGCACCCTTCCACGAGTCTCCTGCTAACTTGTAGGCGGGTCTTGGCTGACCAAAGGCTAAGGGAAATAACCCTGACATAAAACAACCTGCTGCTTTGCAGGCTGGTCTTGGGTGACGAAAGGCTAAGGGAGTTAACCCTGACATAAAACAACAAGGCCTGGTAGGGGTCTGAAGGTGGCAGTCCCACCATCTACCTAGGGTACAGTGGGCTAATCCCCTGCTTATCCAAAACCAAACTGATTCAGAGAAATAAATACAATATACCCGGCTTGACCTCTTTAAATGACAAACATGGAAACAAACACGGACTGTGATTTTTGGAACATGGAATTAGGGCTGCTTTAGTTAGAACTAGTTAAAGAAATGGAAAAATTCAAACTAGACATTTTGGCCATTACAGAAACAAACAAAAAGGCAAGGAATAGAAAATGTAGGACCAAATCCTGCTCTAATCTTCTCAGGAATAGATGTGAAAGATAGAACTAAAGCAGGAGTAGGTCTCCTAATGCATAAAGGCATTAATCGTTTGCTTTTATATTGATATGAATGCTTTTGTCGTCTTCACACACTGTTTGCATTGCCATTCATTTCATTAGAACCAGCTTCCTGGATCAGGAATGGTTCACCCTTGAAACAGCGGGTGTCATGATAGTCGGCTGGGAGGAGGACCTACCCGTCAGCAACATGAAATATTCAGCTCCCCTCATGGATATTCTGAGTTTGAATCAGTGAAAACAGCAATGCAGTCTCAGAACACAGCTGACAGACCCAGAACCACCGGCATTGAAATTGCTGCTGCCGCAGCCACAGGTGAATCTATCTTTAATATAATCATTCTATGCCTACGGTTCTTATGAAAACACGTATATATTATAATATGGCCACGATTCTGATGGAGAAACGTATATATTATTATATGGCAATGGTTCTGATGAAAACACTTATATATCATTATTTGGCTACGGTTCTGATGAAAACATTATATTATATTATTATATGGCTATGGTTCTGATGAAAAGATTATATTATATTATTATATGGCTATGGTTCTGATAAAAACATTATATTATATTATTATATGGCTATGGTTCTGATGAAAATGCTTACATATTATTATTTGGCTATGGTTCTGATAAAAACATTTTATTATATTATTATATGGCTATGGTTCTGATGGAAACATTATATTATATTATTATATGGCATTGGTTCTGATAAAAATGCTTATATATCATTATTTGGCTTTGTTCTGATGAAAACATTATATTATATTATTATATGGCTATGGTTCTGATGAAAATATTATATTATATTATTATATGGCTGCAGTTCTGATGAAAACATGTATATTATATTGTTATATAGCATGGACTGAAATGTTACAGAAGAGTTTTAAAACAAAGGGTTTTTTAAGCAAAGCTGTGGAGAAAAAGCATCTTGAAAGAATAATTATGCATATTTATGTCAACCCTGATATTAATTAGGTGATTGTCTGTCGATTCATTGCAAGTATGTGAAAATTGAAAATTTTTGAGTATACATGCTTATTGTCAAAACAGTAGCAGCATAAATATATTGATGATGATATTGTCTATTAGGATGATGTTTTGGCCAATTGAAATTTACCTTGTTCAATATATGTGGTGATCTCAATTGATCATTTGATTTTGCTCCAATTTTAGAATATTTCTCATCGGAATACTGTTTATGTCTAGATTGGTCAAGTAAATGTGACGTTGCTTCTCTGTTTTATAGGTGCAACCTCCACCACCCATGTACCCAATACCCAAGAAGTTGAGGATACACCCAGAACGTACAGGTCTGATAGGAGCAAAGCTTCAACCAACCGGGATTCAAAAATACAAGAAGATTCATCTCCACTAACGACTGCGGCAACTATAGAAGCTCTGCAGAAAACTTTTACCTACTTCAAAAGAGCTGTGGTATGGACATCTGTCTTGTGACTTAAATCTTCCACTGAAAAATTTGTTGGAACCGTTGATTTTTCCTCTTGAATTTGTTTTAAATATAGTCAAATTTATAATACGTAGAACAGAAAAGCCTGTATTTGACTGTATTTGATTGAGCAGTTATTATCCCCTTTCTCTCATTCTCTGCCATATTTTTCCTTTTTTAAAGGCCGTTTTGATGATATTTTACACCTGCATGGATTTGGTAAGAGACTTAAGTAGCTCAGTTGGTAGAGTGTCTGATTACCGTTCGGGGGACCTGAGTTCAATGTCCAATCAAGGCAGATAACAAATTATGCATTCTAATTTATTTACTTGACTACTATCTATTTCTATAATATTTCTATAATAACACAAATTCTTTGTTCCAATGTACATAATGTGTATTTTATAGATCACTGTGAACAAAGATGATGTGCCTTTATGAGGACAATAATGTTCTATTGAATTGAATTGAATTTATGGCCGTCTTGTTAATCCAGCAGAATATGGGGAGCTAGGTCTTGTTAGATTTTCTGAAATAAAGTCACTGTGGAAGGCAATGGCAGACTACCACACTATGCCATATGCCTGGAAATAAAATATCTGGACTCCTCTATGGATTATCCTACACTCAACAATGACCATAGACACTTTACTATATACTGGATACTGTTCAATGCAGCTATTGAAAGTAAATTGCCTCTTATCTTGAATCTATTAATTAACTAGAAGTAATAATAGACAGATGTCACGATTATCTTACTTCAGGGATACTCTATGATACTGCACATATTTGATGTCTTCAACATTCTTCTTTCTTTTTTTTAAAACTATTTATTCATGTAACCTGTCAGTGTGCAATTTCTGTTATGAAAGAACACATTTTATATTATTTCTTATCTTTTGAATATTTTTGTTGTGGTTGTGTAGGTTTTGGCTCATCGAGGTCAGCATTGGACATTGTTGCAAAATGCTGACGGGCACTTTGGAACTGTGCACACACAGCGTTGCTTGAGCTTTCACCGCCGACCAGACTGGTGGAGATCCGGGGTTGTTGACCATTGACATGTTGAGATCCCTTGTGTGGCATCCCTTTTACATGGCCACGGACTGCCTGCTGGATATGATGTCCATACTCCAAGATTCATTGGAAAGACAAGCTAACAGAGTAATTCCTTTCATATTGGAATTTTTTTAGGGAAGGTGGTAGGGTGGGGTGGTTAGTTTTGTTGTGTAAAGATTTTGTTTTCTACAAATCTTTTTACTTTTGATTTTGGGGCTACCTTGAGAAATATTTGCCATTACTACCAAGCGTTTATTAATCTTGTATCATAAATGCCAGCTGATTTTGTCTTTTATGCAAATGTTTGATTTAACATGGAATCGCCGTGAAGAAAAAAAAATCTTTTTATAAGAAGCAAATTATTCATCAGTTATTTACAGTGTTGTGGATTCAGTGACAGATAAAAATTATAATGATGTTTAGGTCTCAGTGCGATTAAAGTCAGATCATTATTTTTAAATATGGCAATGATACAGTTGCTGTCATTTCTTTTATTTTATTACATGTGTATATTACCATGTCATGTATACCTATATTTTATTCCTTTATCAAGGTGGATCCAAAAAACTGATTTTGAAAATATATTTTGAGTTTCCCCAAAACCTTAAATCTAAGAAGATTTTCTTAATGTTTTAGCTTAGTTTTAGAGGCTCAACGAATTATGAGAGGATCAATGCTTTCATTGTTTTGGTCAGTACAGATTTAACAT
Organism: Doris montereyensis; assembly: GCA_037039925.1. Classification (NCBI taxonomy): domain Eukaryota; kingdom Metazoa; phylum Mollusca; class Gastropoda; order Nudibranchia; family Dorididae; genus Doris; species Doris montereyensis. Next base: position 206,004 of record JAXRKP010000113.1, on the reverse strand, counting down.
CTCTAAAGGAACACAATTTCTACATTGTGTCATCCTATCTCTGTTGTTAAATAAAGGCGAAGAGCCGAGGCAGATCACAAGGTGGAGTCTTTGAATCCTGGATGGGAGACGTGCGGCAAGAAAAAAGGTGGTGCCAGCCTCAGGTTTGATGCTCTGCTTGATGACATCAACTTGACAGATGTCCGCTGGTTGAGACGCTTGGTTGTCAGAACATTGGAAATGCTTTATTTTGAGCAGAAATGGGAAAAATTGGTGGACATTGCTCTTCGGTATAGTGCACTGACAAAGTAAGTTGACTCAGTTTTACATTTAGATCAGGCAAGTTTTATCAACTTCAAGTCCATGTTTAATCTTTTGCATTCTTTCCATAATCCCTGATATTGTCTTTACTCCTTTCTAATTACAGGACAACCTTTCTCCTCTCAACAGTTCATTTCACACATTACTCTTTTTTTATAGAGTAGAATCAGCCTGAGTCTTGATGCTCTTTTAGGAGGGGGCACCTCCTTAAGTGATTTTTTTTGCTTTTGAGATAGCCCCCCCCCCCCCCCTTCCTTAGACACTTTATGTTCTTATCCAACCAGAAAATAAACCATTCAAAAGCAAATTGTTCCTTGCCTGTAAACATGCATTTTTAAATGACCAGGGATTGTAGGCTTTGCTGGTCATGAGGGACAAGCTGATTAGTCAAGGGTTGGCTCTCAAATTATTTTTTCTTGCCTTTTAAAGAAAAAATTATAATAGTAAATATCATCTTTTAATCCTAAGTAGGCTGGATCTTACTTTTAGGTCTACCTTAGATGAATGAAAATTTCAGGGGTCCAGTAGAACAATATTACTATCCGAGATCACTCCTCTGGCCTAAAAGTAGTACAAGTTCCATACTCAGTATTGAGCGTTAGATTATCAGGAGTACAGTCCTGATGTGGTAGTTTGCCATTGCTTTCCATACCACATTTCCTTCCACACTGAAGATAGATACTAAAAAACATGAAAGAAAGAAAATCAAAAAGACATCAATTGATTGCAGCCTTTATTATCTTTACATTTATACCTGGTTTACAGCTTTATACTTCATGATATTCTTCTCTACCACATTTTACAAGTATCCCTTTTTTTTTTTTTTCCCTTTCTCCTCTTTAACTGTTCCCTTACCAGGAGCAAATATCAGAGTGGATATGGTAATTCTTGAAATTCTAAGAGAAATTATGTCATGTATTTCTATAAATGTCATTCATTCTTTGACTTTATGTTCTTTGTAATGAAATTCATAATATGTCCCAATTTTCATGTACAAAATATTGAATGGTGTGTGTTCATTTTAACTGACAGGAAATTTTAATTCACAAGTCCATGACAAGTCGTTTCCAATCTTTTCAGAATTGCAAAATGTTGAATCATTTTACATTTTAGTTTTTAAAATGTCCAATTACTTTGGTCTATAGCTATCGCTATGCAGAGGAAATCCTGCCTCTGATGATTCAAGCTCAGAGATTTTTACAACAAAGGATTCAGAGTGTTGGTGGGCCTGCACCACCTCAGCCTCACTTCAGGACTTTGCAGGCACAGCTTGGAGGAATCATAACAGCCAAAGATTATCTGAAAGCTCAGATTAAAGTGCATATTGATAGAGATAACTTGCCTGTGATACATCCTGGGGCTCAAATTGACCCAATCGGTCATGAAACATATTCAGGTAAGTTAAATCCTGCAGGAGATGTCAGAAATTGATGAGAACCTAAAATTTGTCTATATAGGTTGATGTTTCATGATAAAGATTTTTGATCAATGGCTACTGCTTTTAAGTGAAGGTTTTTATAAATCGCATGAATTTAAACATCTTTGGAGAAAGGGTTACAATTTTTTCAAACAGCCTACTTGGAATTATAAACAAAATGAGTGACTCACTTATTTTTTTTTTACTTGCTGTTTCTTTCCTACAGAGGAAGACGCTTTCAAATCCTGTCATCAGTGCCCTTGGATGTACCTTTCACTTTGAAGTCTTTGAGGAAACCCTGATAAGTCGCATTATACTGCAAGAGCCCTGCGCCATAGCCAGTAAACTTCTGTGCCTTTACTTGGCAGGCCAGCAAAATGGTGAGAATGGAGGGTTATTTGTCAAAGAGATCACCTTAGTTGTGGATGTGGGCAAATCAAATCAAATAAAAGTCAAAGTGAAATTGAAATGATAGTCTATTGTCAATCCATGTATCCATCCATGTTTATGTATGTATTTCAAAATCTTATCAAAACCCAGAGATCACCTTATTTGAGGTTGTGAGTAAAATCAAAAGAACTTTGCTTTCCTTCCTTATGCATATGAGTACTCCCTCCTTATGTGTAAATAATATGTTAATGTCTTATGTTGTTAGCATATTGGTGGACAGGTAAGCACCTGTACTTGGGGAGTAGATGACCCTGCCCTCCACGAGTCTCCTGCTGCCTTGCAGGCAGGTCTTGACTGATCAAAGGCTAAGGGAGTTAACCCTGACATAAAACAACCTGCTGCCTTGCAGGCTGGTCTTGGGTGACCAAAGGCTAAGGGAGTTAACCCTAACATAAAACAACAAGGCCTGGTAGGGGGTCTCAAGGTGGCAGCCCCACCATCTGCCTAGGGTACAGTGGGCTAATCCCCTGCTCATCCAAAACCAAACTGATTCAGAGAAATAAATATAATATACCCGGCTTGACCTTTCAAACGATGAACATGGAAACGAACACAGACCATGATTTTTGGAACATGGAATATTAGGGCAATATTAGTTAGAATTAGTTAAAGAAATGGAAAAATTCAAAGTAGACATTTCAGCCATTACAGAAACAAACAAAAAAGGACAAGGAATAGAAAATGTAGGACCAAATCATACTTCTTATCTTCTCAGGAATAGATGTGAAAGATAGAGCTAGAGCAGGAGTAGGCCTCCTAATGAATAAAAGGCATAAAAGCTACTAGAAAGTTGGAAATTTATTACAGCCCATGGCTATTAGAGGTAAATATTTAAATCAAAAGGAAGAGAAATTAAATTATTAATAGCTTATGGACCAAACGAAGACGCCACTAAAGAAGAAAAAGATGTCTTGAAAATGAGTTTACAAATAGCTGCAGAGAATCTTAAACCCAAACAGAAACTAATGCTTTTAGGAAATTTAAATGCTAGAGCAGGCAAAAATATAGAAACATCAGGAGGAGTAATAAGTAAAGAAGGAGAGACAACAACTTCTCCAAATGGAAAGAGACTAATAGATTTTTACTAAAGAGTAACATGAAAATAGCCAACACCTTTTTTTCTCATAATCTGTATGAGGAAAAAATTTACTTGATATTTGTTGATATCTTATCAACAAATATACAAGAGTAAATGAAGACAGATGTGAAAAGTCAATGATAGACTACATAATAGTTAGCAGCAGCTTTTTACAATACATTGAATTTAAAAACTAAACAGAGGAGCAGAAATATTAAGTGATCATCACTTAGTGATTTCCAAAATGAGATTACTGACTGAAGAAAACAAACAGAAAAGGAAAGAGAAGAAAGCTACTTTTTACTCAAAAAGAAGAACTAAATAAACCAATAGTAAAATAGATATAACAATCTAGGATAAAAAGGTTTATCAGTGAAAGACAGATGGATCTGAATGATAGCACAAAAGAAGAAAAGTGGCAGTTGTATAAATAAACATTCCTCAGTTGTACTGAAGAGGTCTGTGGTAGGAAACAAATTATGGGAGAAAGGAAAAGAACAGCATGGTGAAATGAGAATGTCAAGACTAAGATCAAAGAAAAGAAGGATGCCTGAAAGAAATACTTGCAAACAAAGAGACCAGAGGATAGGATAGATTACGTGAATAAAAGAACTATCGCCAAAGAGGAAGTTAGGAAAGCAAAACAGGAACAATGGGAAGAGTTTGGACAAAGACTTCAAGAAAGCTATCAAGGAAATCAAAAGCTATTCTGGGGGGGCTATGAAGAGCATGAGAAAGACAAAGCATGCCCAATACGACAAATTAAGAATGACAAAGGAGAAATAATGAAAGAAGACAGCCAAATCATGGAAACATGGAGAAAGCATTTTCACCAATTACATAATCCCTCCAGAACGTATGAAACAAGGAATAAAGATCAATTAGTACAAGTAACAAGAAATCCAGAGGAGACAGCTGAAGATGTAGATATATCAATGGAAGACATCCAAAGAGCTATAAGAAAAGTGAAATTAGGAAAAGCCCCAGGAGCAGATCAAGTTTATCCAGAAATGATTAAAAACCGAGGGAGAGAGGCAGACAAACTACTACATGCAATATGCCAACAAGCATGGAAGTCCAAACAGGTGCCAGATGACTGGAAAAAGGGAACGGTAGTACCAATACATAAGAAAGATCAAACATGGAATGCTCAAACTATAGAGGGATATCACTACTTAGTGTTCCAGGAAAAGTGTATGCAAGGATACTGGAAATGAGACTAAGGAAAAGAGTAAAGATCAGATTGAAGAGTATCAGAGTAGATTTAGACCAGGAAGAAGTGTTTAAGACCGCATATTTAAAATTAGACAAAAAATAGAAAAATTCCTTGGAGAGAAACATTGACCTGCGCCTGTGTTTTATTGACTTAGAAAATGCATTTGACACTGTGAGGAGGTACGAACTATGGCATTCCTTAAAACAACACAATGTAGAGCAAAATTTAATAGAAGCCATTAAAAGTTTTTACAATAAACCAACATGTGCAGTGAGAGTAGCTGGAAACATATCTTCAGAATTTGATGTAGATATAGAAGTAAGACAGGGTTGTTCCTAAGTCCTCTTTTGTTTATCACATTTATGGATTCAGTCGCAAAGGCATCCTTAAAAATGAAGAAAATGAATGTAGGTATGTGGAAGCTCAAACCAGTAAATATATCAATGCTTTCATTTGCCGATGATTTAGTTCTGTTTGGAAAATCAGAAAGTGACCTTCAGTCGAATATCAACAATATGAACAATGAACTAAATAAAAGAGGAATGAGAGTAAATGCAAAGAAAACCAAAACAATGCTAGTAACTAGGGAAGCTAAAACACAAAATCTTAAATTGAGCAGGGGAGAATTTAGAACAAGTTCAAAGCTACAATTACCTAGGAGTAATGATTAACTCAGAGGAAAACTAAGAGAAGAAATCAGCCAGAGAATCCAAAAAGGCAAGTGCAATATATATAACCATCTAGGAAAGGCATTTGTAGGTAAGCAAGAATTGTCAACAAAAACCAAAATGGCAGTATACAATACAGTTTATTGTCCTACTCTCCTCTATGGCAGTGAAACCTGGACCTTAGACAGTAGAGAATACAGTAGAGTACAGGCAGCTGAAATGAAATATCTAAGAAGAGTAGTACGGAAAATTAGAAGAAACAAAATCAGAAACACAACAATAAGAGATCAAACCAAAGCAGATAGCATAAAAACTAAGATAGAAACAAATCAATTGAGATGGTTTGGGCATGTAAACAGAATGAATGACATAGGAATAGCTAAATCAGTATACAGTGCTAAAGCCCAAGGTAAAAGACCAAAGGCAAACCTCGGAGAAAGTGGGAAGAAGATATAAAAGAGGCATTGAAGCATAGAAATTTTTTTTTTGGAAGGAAACAGAAAATGCCAGGACAGGGCATCCTGGAGAAAATCATGTTGGGCATCTGAACCCATACACCAAAAGGTAGAATGGAACTGATAAAGAAAGAAAGAAAAGAAATGTCTTATGTTAATGTCAAATTATCATTAGTTTAGTCAAGTCAATATCGCTTTTTGTCTTCTCACAGCTGCTGAGATAAGCCATGGTCGAGATCACCCATGTTGATTTTAAACTGGCCACTGGTCAACCACAACCTACTATGCCCGCAAACAAGATGACCTCAGATTTCTCCAGCGTGGATGAAGTTCAGCTATCCCCAATTCCAAGGTCCCAGTTGGGAACAGTCATCAATTCTTATGAGAAGACAATTGGTTGGTTATTTATTCTTAATTATGTGAATTCTTGAGTTTTACATGCTATTTTCTTTACAATGAATTAGCTTCAATCTGGTTTGACAAAGAAATGTTTAGAATCCATGACCGTCATTGTTTGCAAACCATAAAGTGTCCTGTCCAAGGGATCCTCCTGCTGTATTGCTTGTCCTGTTTAATGCTATAGAAAGTGAGATAAGCTTCAGTTCTGTAGGCACACAGTTTTAGAAAGCGCTCCATATTGCTTTTTGTGACAGTTATAGAAATTGTAAATATTATACGTCAATGAAACAAGTTGTTTGAATTATCTCATTGTTGTAGCAAACTTTTGGTTATATTTTTTCCGTCTTGTCATATTGCTGAGTTTTTTTGTCTTGTGCTTTTTATGTCCACAAAGGATTTATATAAGATTAAGAATGATGGGCTTTCTTTTTTATCAATTTTTTTACATAAGAGCAAAGACACATGTAACAGAATTATTTGTCATACATATATAATTATTTTCAGTTATTTTGATCAATTAGATCCTAATGATGACTTAAAATATTCTTCTCCTGTTCACAGATATTCTTTTGCCAAAAATCAGAAAGGATTGGCAGCTCAAGGAATGGAGGAGCTGGGAAATATTTTGTTCCATGCCAGAAATCCAAGGTAGAAGTTTAACGAAAGCTAGGTCAAAAAGACCCTAACAAACAAAACAACAAAAACAAAAACTAAGAATATTACAAAGGAAACTTTAATTCATGTGTAATGGGCTACATTCTAATGACGTACCTAGCCCTTCGTAGCAGACTACTTCGATAAATGTAATACAAAACTACTGTACAAACTAGCAATTGCTCTGCTTGTACGAAACCATGTTGATGCTACACAACTTAGCATCTTTTGTTTACCTTTCTTTGACAATATTTTGGCATAGTCTTTTTAAGTGTTGAGAAAAAAAAATACTTGAAGACAAACTTTTATCTCAGAGGAAATGACTTCAGAAGTCATAATGTATTCTGATCGTGAAATCGAGTCATCAGCAATAGACGAAATATGAAACTACTGTACAAAACATCCAATGGTTCTGCTTGTATGTAATTGTACCGATGCTAACACAACTTACCGACTCCCATTCAATAGTTTAAAAGTTACAGCAAAGTATGTAAAGCAACCGTTGATTTCTCCCTTTTATTGCAGCAATCCCCAGTATTGAGCATATGAAGTGAGAAGCAGATTTCATCGCAAAAGAGGTGTTTTTTTTAAATCTGAGAATTTTGTTTAAAAAGCTGAAAAACCATTTGAATTTACTTTTTTTTTCACATTGCTTCTTGTGTCATATTGTTTATATCCAGAGCTGCATACAAATGGTGGTCTCAAGCTCTGGACATTGTGCTCAACATGAATGATGCTCTTCACTCATGGAGGTCAGAAGTTGGACAAACTAAAGATATCAGCGCTCAGCTTTGGATCGCTGTGGACTGTGGGGCTGCCTCATGGCCGGCAATCTGGCCTCCAACATTGCTCAGTAAGAGATTGATTTGAAGACAGAATACCTGCCTTGAATTATAATTTGGTAGTAGATACCCAGTTTGATTAATTTTGATATTTAATGTAATGTTAAAAATTTGAAAGTTTATGAAAATTGTTCATTAGAAAGAATAGAAGAGATAGCTAGAGTCTAATTGTCAATGGGAACTTTACTCATCATTTTATATGCCACAACTTGTAAATGTAAATTTGTCAATTTCATAATGTTTTAACAAATTATATTTAATTGAAAAAACAAATTCTCTCTTCGTTTGTAATTTTATACACTTATCCTTTTTCACAGGTACATTGTCTCATGTGATATTGGGTTGAAAACAGAATGTTGCTTCTTATCTGGCTATCTGTTCAAGGTGAATACTTTTCTTTTTTAAATGAATGTCCAAGTGTCTGAGTTTTCATAAATGTTTCATTCATGCTTTCAATGAAAAAATAATATTAAAGGAGACAATTGAATAAGCAAGTCATTGAAAGGTTAAAGGATAAGAAATGAAAAAACAGATCAGGGTTATGCTTTAAATTTATCAATGATATTTTTCTTATTCAAGAGTGATTTTCGAAAGAGCAACTTCTTGATAATCTCTGTTACATTGTTATGAAATAAGCCTTTAACCATCTTCTCTTTGTCAGTGTAAGAAATACACTGATAGGAGTTTACGAGGAAATCCCAGTCTTGGCTAGTTAACCTGTGAACGTTACAAAGGCTCATTGTATGCAATGCCACGACATGTGGTGTTAACACACCTTATAATTCCACTGTCTTCTCTCCAATGTATGGGGGGACTCGGTAGTCAGAGGCAAGGTATCAGCTCCTCCAAAAGGTAGTGGGTTTGAGCCCGCCAACGGTTGAAAATTGTCTTCAGTTTTTTAACAAAATCTACCCCCCTGGTCCAGGTAGGTGGATCGATTCCTAGGCTCATTGGAGACGGACGATAAAAAAGGAGGTCCGTGTGCAGATCACAACCCTCTGTTTACATTATAGATCCCTTGACTGTTTACAGGGCGGTCCTGGCATAATTAAAAATCCTACCAAAACCCCCAAGATCACCTTAGTTGTGGGTGTTGGTAAACCAAATCAAATTTAAACTCCAATGTATGATTATTCTCACATGGTTTGTCTGCTTTAGTGCAAGACTAGACTGATTTATCAGGGAGGAATCCAGCAGAGCAATCCATTTTAACTCCAAAAAAGAAATTGGAAGATCATTAAAAGTGAAGAAGAGTGTATCTTGCGTATACCTTAAAGAGGGAGGTTGCCATTGATCAAGTCATCTGGAAAAAGTATGTGTTTCTTGTCTGACGACTCATCATCTTTATACCATGATGTAAAGCAAATGACCATACCTGATCGATGGCAACCTTTCCCTTTTGTCAACCAGTGTTAATATATTTATAGATTCAAAGATCATAGACACATTGTTACCTGAATAGAATTTGTAATTCTTTGCTGACCAGTGTGACAAAGATCTTTCTTCTCAAATGTATTACAAAAACGTTTTAGTGTGATCAATCACATCATGGTCATCATGGTCATCTCACTCTCTTCTCTCTCTCTCTCTCTCTCTCTCTCTCTCTCTCTCTCTCTCTCTCTCTCTCTCTCTTCTCTCTCTCTCTCTCTCTCTCTCTCTCTCTCTCTCTCTCTCTCTCTCTCTCTCTCTCTCTCTCTCTCTCTCTCTCTCTCTCTCTCTCTCTCTCTCTCTCTCTCTCTCTCTCTCTCTCTCTCTCTCTCTCTCTCTCTCTCTCTCTCTCTCTCTCTCTCTCTCTCTCTCTCTCCTCTCTCTCTCTCTCTCTCTCTCTCTCTCTCTCTCTCTCTCTCTCTCTCTCTCTCTCTCTCTCTCTCTCTCTCTCTCTCTCTCTCTCTCTCTCTCTCTCTCTCTCTCTCTCTCTCTCTCTCTCTCTCTCTCTCTCTCTCTCTCTCTCTCTCTCTCTCCCTCCCTCCTCTCTCTCTCTCTCTCTCTCTCTCTCTCTCCCTCCTCCCTCTCCCTCTCTCTCCTCCCTCCCTCCTCCTCCCTCCCTCCCTCCCTCCCTCCCTCCCTCCTCCTCTCTCCCTCTCCTCCTCCTCCTCCCTCCCTCCCTCTCTCCCTCCCTCCCTCCCTCCTCCTCTTCTCTCTGTTTTACAAACAAACACATTACAACTTCAACCAACAAAAGAAACAGATATGACAATAGCTGTTACTTAAAACAGCAAAGGAAGTATCTGCTTTATAAGGCCAAACTGTTATAAAATGTTATTTGATGTTGAGCTGCCAAACGGCTAGACCATAATGAATTGTAAGGTGCCGACGAGTCAAAGCACCCATACTTTAAAAAAACATGATTTTAACATTGAGGGATGGTCAAGATATTTTTTCTTCTTGATGTGGCCAAAGTAGGAAAGCAAGAGCAAAATATGTTCTGTTACGACCGGCCAAAAGGGGCTCAAATTTCTGGGAAGTTGCGGTCAAAGTACAGCGATTACACTTTTTTACGATTTCCGTCGAACATGGGATGTAATGTAAAAACTTACAATGATTGCATCATGAAACTTTGAGAGTAAACATAATGGAAAAATGTTTCATCCTATTCATCACAGGCGCTATTCATCTCTTCCTTGCCTCACTTTTAACAGCAGACAGAGACTATGCCCTTTATGATGTTGGTGAAGGTTGTGAAGTGACAAACCTTGTGCCTGGCATAGATTTCATGTCTGATCGCTTCCGTTGCAATGGGAGACAAATGGTGGCAGCTTTGAGATGGGTCACAGAGGAGCTTTCCCGTGGACAGCATAATTTGTTTGTAAGACAACCCTCAGGCCGAAGATTAGAACTGATCCATATTCTTTAGTCTTATGATAATTATATAATTTGTCCCTTTTGCATCAAAACATTGTAAGAAAGGTACATCAAAATGTAACGGGTCATACTGAGAACATTGTAAGAAAGATACATCACATGTAAGGGGGTCATACTGAGAACATTGTAAGAAAGATACATCAAATGTAACAGGGTCATACTGGAGAACATTGTAAGAAAGATACATCAAATGTAACAGGGTCATACTGAGAACATTGTAAGAAAGATACATCAAATGTAACAGGGTCATACTGAGAACATAAGAAAGATACATCAAATGTAAGGGGGTCATACATTGTAAGAAAGAACATTAAGGGTCATACTAAGAAAGGTACATCAAATGTAACGGGGTCATACTGAGAACATTGTAAGAAAGATACATCAAATGTAACGGGGTCATACTGAGAACATTGTAAGAAAGATACATCAAATGTAACAGGGTCATACTGAGAACATTGTAAGAAAGATACATCAAATATAACGGGGTCATACTGAGAACATTGTAAGGGTGAGAGAATTAGATGAAAAATTTTAGCGTAAATTTGTTTATCAAAAATTTTAAAACTTTTCTATATATTTTTTTATACTTAATTTAGTTTGAGAAGTATACCTTTTCTCATTTTCCTTTTTTTGTCTTTGGGAAAAGTATGCCATTTCTCAATTTCCTTTTTTTGTCTTTGAGGGAAGTATGCCATTTCTCAATTTTCTTTTTTTGTCTTTGGGGGAAGTATGCCATTTCTCATTTTCCTTCTTTTGTCTTTGGGGAAGTAAGCCATTTCTTAATTTCCTTTTCTAAGGAAGGGAAGTATGACATTTCTCAATTTTCTACTTTTGTCTTTGAGGGAAGTATGCCATTTCTCAATTTCCTTCTTTTTGTCTTTGGGGAAGTATGCTATTTCTCATTTTCCTTTTCTTGTCTTTGGATGATTTTATTATACCCAATACAACCTTCATTCACAAGGTCTCCCAACTTTATGTTTCACAAACTGTATTTTATATTTCTAAGATAAGTTCTTATAATATACTGGTATGTTTTGGTGTGTGTCGGTGTGTGTGTGTGTGTGTATGTGTGTGTGTGTGCCTGTGTGGGTGTGTGGGGGGAGGGGGGCATATTATTATCGAAAGTTTTAACGTTTTGATATAAATAATGCAAAAATCAAGTTCCCCTTGTTTTCCTCCTTGACAGGTCCTGCCTCTATTGTCTTTGTATCAGTATTTCACAACATTTATTTGTCGAGATGTTCAGCGAGCTGTAGATGGACGGATTCTGAAGATTCGCATTCTCACTGACTTAGGTCTGTACACTGAAGCCTTGATAGTTTTGCAACGGCTTTTGAACGGGGAGAGACTTCCCCACACTGGTGACAGTAACTTCAGGCAAATGGAGGCAGAAGCAGCTCCACTAAGTTTAGCACTGCCAAAGCCATCTCTGACCCCCAAAATCTGAAGGTATTTTGGGCTATTTCAGCAATTCATTTAGATTATATTTACAGAAGTGCAAATAACTTGATATGCTAACATGCTAATAAATTGATACTTTTTTCTTGTCAACTTTGGTTGTGCGTATGCTCAATTTTTTTCTTTTATTTTCAAATACAAAACATTGATTCTATCTTCATAAAACTCACTTCAGGCTCTTTTAAGGTTAAAATGTATCACACATTAGTGTGTCTACCTTATTTCATCTTGCAGCCATTACAGATAGAAATATATTAAGATCGATGCATTTTCTTGTTGACTTTCCAAGGGTAAAAGACAATTCAGCTAAAGCCCAGGAATCAACAAAATTCTGATTTGAATTTATGGAAATTTGATACGCGTAAAGCCATTTGGAATAAGACAAACTTTTTGGTATATTCAAATCAAATTAAGTTGACTTGTTATTTCACTCTTTGCACTTTTCTGTTACGCTTAACACAAACATTCACGTAATTGTTCGTATTCAACACACTTGATATTTTATTATTTTAATTCATGGATTGTAGCTTTTAAGGTGGGGGGCAGGTCCTGAAGAAGTTCTGAGGAAGACATTTTTACCACAAATCGGACCATTCCCATTTAGTTCACTACTGGATGGAGCAGTTCATTCCCTTCACATTGATACCATAAAAAAGGCTCAGTATTGTTCTTTCATTTTTTATATGACTTTTTTAGAAAAGATACCAACCTTGGCTGCCTTTTAATTTTGTCTAAAGTATAATAAGTTGGTACTCACTTTAAAACACCACAAAATATTCTATCTGATGAATCTACTTTGAGGAATAATTTTCAATATTAGCTAAGATTGGCAAAAATTACGGGAAACATTCCTCGCACCTGTTATAAGAAAGATGCCATCCCGACATGAGTATAAAGGACCTGGAGCGGTTGAAATAGGGTTGACATGAAGTATTTGATAGCCTTTCATGGAAGGTGGGATGGTTCAAAGTATTATATTATTCTTTTATAGGTTTATATGCGAAAAGACATTCAAATAACGGAAAACATAGTTAAAAATGCAATTTTCTCAAATTTTACTTATTGACAGTGGTATGCAGTCTACTTTTTTATTTATTATTCGATTGCCCCCTAATTTTGGTATATAGCATCTATGGCAAAATTTTACCCAGTAGTCATTTTTTATATTTCTTCAAATTTTTGCAAAAGGAATTTTTTGTGATTAACAAAAATTTTAGACTTACTGTTTGCGACTTTCACAGTCGAAATATTTCATTGTGCTTTTCCTTTAAATTAAATCTTATAAACACATTTCGTTCATTCTTTAACTTTATTCTTTTCAAATTTGACTGTTACGTTAGTAAGGCATAACATAATGAGAAGGGAAATTTAAATCAAGATTTTCTTTCTTTTTGTTCATATAGCAATAATTCCTTGTTTTCCTTAAATAATTTTTAACATTTCTTTCACAATCATCACATAAATATGTCTTTTTGTTCAGATTTCTGTAAAAAACAAAATTACATTGACCATGCTATTTATAATTCAAAATCTGATTTCTTATATCTAAGTAACAAGGCATTTCTTTTACAAAAAGTAATATAATATTTACGCAGGTTGCTATTATTCTTTACACCAGTTAGTCTGCGGGTTTGTTGGTTTTGTTTGATTTTGTTGTGATAGGAGAAGAGAACATTGGAGAGTGGTAGTTTTGGAGAGTGCGGAAAATGGGAGTATTGAGGTTAGGAGTACTAAAGAGTGGGAAAATTGGAAGGATTGGAGAGTGGAAGTATTGGAGAATGGGAGTATGGGAGAGTGGGAGCGTTGAAGAATGGGAGCATTGGAGAATGGGAGTGTTGGAAAATGGGAGTATTGGAGAGTGGGAGCATTGGAGAATGGGAGTGTTGATGGAAAGTGGGAGTATTAGAGATTTTGAGTATGGGAAAATGAGAAGACTGGAGAGTGGGAGGACTGGAGAATGGGAGCATTGAAGAGGGAGGGAGAGAGATTTGAGAGCAGTAGCACTGGAGGTTGCAAGCATGGAGAATGGGAGGACTTGAGAGTGGGAGGATTTGAGAGTGGGAGGAGAACTGGGGAATGGGAAGACTGGAGAGTGGGAGGACTCGGAGAGTGGGAGTATCGAAGAGGGGGGGATTTGAGAGTGGTAGCTCTGGAGAATACAAGCAATTGAGAATGGGAGGATTTGAGAATGGGAGGATTTGAGAATGGGAGGACTGGGTAGCAAGAGAACTGAAGAGTGGGAGTACTAAATAGTGGGAGGACTGAAGAGAGGGAGTATTGGAGAGGGAGAACTTGAGAGTGAGAGGACTGGAAAGTGGGAGTATTAAAAAGTGGGATGATTGGAATATAGAATGGTTGGAGAGTGGGAATATTGCAGAGTAGAAGCAATAGAGACTGAAAGGATTAGAGAGTGGGAGAATTGAAGGAACAGTTGGAGAGTAAGAGGATCAGAAAATGGGAGGAGCAGAGATAATTGGATAATGGGGGAAAATGGAAGGAGTTGACAATGGGAGCATAGAAGAGTGGAAATGCTGGAAAGTGAGAGCATTGAGAGCAGAAGCATTGGAGAGTGGGAGGATATGTAAACTTACCTAACTTGCAGTTACACCTTCTTCTAAACTGGTTCAGATGCTTACCACAGTGTTTTAAAGTATCTTTTGTGGAGATGTGTTTTATTGTTTCCTTAGACAGTTTTTGATAGTCATTTGGAAATACCTTTTACTTCTGGTTTCATCACTTGAGTTTATTTATTTTGAATGAGTTTCAGTCTCTGGCAGAGTCTTAACTTTTGAAATAAATGAGTATCAGTAAAATATTTTTTTAAAATTGTTGGTGGATTATTACTATTAATTGATAGACTATTGAACATGGGTTATGGTCAAAACATCAGTAGCTATTGTGAGAGTCATATTCCTTGCCACTCATAGAATTACTGTAAATAAATAATCATTATTAAGAGATCAAAATTTTGATATGCCTTGGGCGTAGCTGAGTAAAATATTTGTTGCCATTATACCCAACTCTGATGAATTATAACTGTAAACAGCCCTAGGTTTTTCACAGAGATAATTATATATCTATTTCTTGCAAATGATAGCTGTAATTAGACTTATGTTTTCACCAGCGCATTTGTTAATGTTCTAATTTATCCTTTTAAATGTAAGAAATGCATGAAGATATTGTTATTCATGAATACATCATTTTTGTTCATAAAAACTGATCATATCTATTTTATTTTTGTTTCATTTTTTGAAGGTGCTTGAAAACCTCATCGACAAACGCCTCTCATCCAGCCTTGGAACATTATTTGGGCCTCACATGACTTGTCATTTGACTCTTGTACAGGCCCATCTCTTCATCAGCCTGGCAAACACCATCCCCGTCCTACCTAAAGTAGAGGAACACTTGTAAGCACACATGTCATAGCTCATTGCAACAGTTAGGTTTTTTTTTATAGATTGTTTTCTTCAAATTTTATAAATGCATGTTTTTTAGTTTCTAAATACTTATTCTGTTGATTCACAGAATTCTTCAGAAATAAGAAAAAAACCCATCAAAATAACCTATTAGCTAAAAAATAAAAGAAGTGAAGTGGAAGAATGGAGGACAGATTACATTTACCAATTAAAGAAATTTGGGTGAAAATTTAACTCATATCATCATACAAAGGCATCATTTATTTTACTTACATTTTCAAGAAATAAGTTAATCGGTTTATTCTAAATTGTTAGTTTTTTTTATAAAGCACTATATACGTTTATATCTATCACAGCATTCTTAAATTTAATCAGGATGTAAAATTGTGGCTTCTACATTGCTTTAAATATTTAAAGACACATTTTATGTAATACATAATTTATTTGATTTCATTAAGATAACACACTGTATATATAAATACGCATTTTAATTTCATCGCAGGTAACATTATAATTTTCTTAAAGGGGAAGAACATTTTTTTTTATAGCCTGTCTAGTACTATTTTACATTGAACAAAATAACACAAAGTAATTTTTATCTCAGTCATTTTAGTTTATAGAATACGAGAAATTTTAGTAATTTTAAGCCAATTGAAATTATTTTAACAAATTTGCATGAAACAAAAACAGAAAATACCTGACCAGTGTAAGTTCATGATATATTGACTTTAATAATAAATACTTTTGTTTGCTTTGGTCCAAGGCATATACTATAATTTTCACTTGAACGGCTGCGATATGTACTGTCATGAACTTAGTCAATTATATAAAATATGTATAATAACACTATTAATACACTCCGAAATAATGACTTTAATTATTTGTTTATCATCCTAATATTTTGAAGGCTGAAAAGTCTTCTCTGATTATCTTCCAAACCCATAACTTGAAAGAACTGAGATCATGAGCTAAAGGATTCTTAATCTATTGTCTCACCTTCAGGACACAAGATTCCGGTACAGCATCAGCACAGCCTCAAAATTTCAGCACTATCTCTAGAGGTGGCCTGGGAAGCAAAGCTCCAAACCTGTCAACTATACCATCTTCTGGCTCCAAGAAAGATGACTCTACGACCAAAGCCAAGCACTCAAGTATGCCATATTATCATGTTATACTCTCATCATTCCAGTCTGATCAAATATTAAAGACCATAGAAAAGAGCATTTAAGAGAAACAAGCAATGCATGTAAAGCATTCACTTGACCTTAGGCCTTGACAATGATAACTCATTCACTTGACCTTAGGCCTGACAATGATAACTCATTCACTTACTAAAATCTTTGACATAAAACAAAAAGGAAGTAAAGTTCTGTCATGGCCGTTACGGCTCATAGGGCTGGGGCTTATCCTGCTTTCAACAGCGTGAAGTGGAACAGGTGATAATAATCACCCCCTGGCCAGGACACTGACACAGGTCTTTACTCCCAAGCTAGTGCTTGTACCCATTTACACCTGGGTAGAGTGGGGAAAAGGCATAAGTTCTGGCTCCATGGGCTGTAACAGCCTTAAAAGAACTTTTACTTTACCGTTTCCTGTTACCCTCACTATGTTACACTACGGAGTATCACACTTGTAACTTCCACTTTTCTTGGTTGTTGACCAAGCTTTCTGTGTGGGAGAAGCTCTTCCCTATCCACTCTATTATATTTGTTATCTCTTTTTCTGTTTTCCTCTTCTCCTTTATCCGTCTGTGTATCCTTGCAGGAAGAGTTCAGAGAGGCTTTATTTATACCATATTGCTTATATCCGTGCCATGTCTCACGGTTACTGGTGGGCGGTTGGCGAGTGCTATTGGTAGTTGCTACTTCTTTTCTGTCCTTCTTTTACATGTCTTTTCTTTCATTTCGCTATTGCCTTTTAATTCAACCCAAGATCACCGCATATGGTGGACACGGTGGATTCCGAACAAACAAACAAATAACATCATGGTTTCTGACAAGTTCCCCTAGCAGTTTTGTCAGCACGTACTCTAGCTTTCACTTAAAGACTGCAAAAGTCTTTTACGGCTATAGTCAAGGAAACCTTAGGTGTACTCATTTTACCATTGATATCAGTGGGCTCAGTTTCTCTCTCTTCGCAAAGTATCACCAATGACCAGTCAGTCCAGTTTAGATATGACGCTTAGACTTTATAAAGAGGCACTGATAGGTAAAATAAATAGATTCTTAAGCACTGATACATAACGAATCAAAAGAAATAATAAGATGTACTGTAGAGAAATTTATGTTTCAATGTTTTTTGGTTTACTTTTTTAAAAAAGATTTTGATGGCATTTTATCTATTGAAAAATATTTAACTTTTATATAGACTTATTGTTGTACTTACAGATCAGGCTCTTTTCCCCAGCATATTTGAACACTGACACAATATTTCCATGCATCCTCTCCCTTTCCATAGATGAGAGCGAAGATGCAAGTGCACCTCCTGCGGCCCGTTTCTCAGATGGAAGCCGAAGCCTCTCCCTAGAGGACATCAAAGGAATACTACTAAGCATGTCTGACCAAATGGTCACCACAATTGCAGACGTCATTACAGAAAATGCAGGCCATGAGAAACATGGTAATTACTTACTTTTATGTTCATTGAAAGAAATGATCTATCTAACATTTATGAAATTAGACAATTTATGTAAGGTCTTGCTTCTTCAATTATAAAAAAAGCCACTTTTTTTAGGAAATTTAGGAAACTGACAGTTTGACTATAATATTTAATTGCATGTTTCCATATGCAAGGTGTTTTATTTTGCGAAGAAAAAGATGTTAAGATATTCTCACATTATATTATTATATTATCATAGCATCTATAATATTCATCCGACTCAGTTCTAAAATTTTGACATAGACATTGAATGAGGCTTCATATCTTGTGTCAAGACTTCGTACCTTGTGTTAAGGTCTCATATCTTGGGTGAAGGCTAAATAAGTTGGCTGAAGGCAACTTCCTTGGGTGAAGGCCTCATATTTTGGGCAAGAGCTTCATACCTTGAGTAAAGACCTAATACCTTGGGTGAAGGTCTCATATATTGGGTAAAGGGCTGATAGCTTGGGTGAAGGCCTTGGGTGAAGGTTTCACATCTTGGACGAAGACCTCATACTTTGAATGAAGACCTAATATCTTGGGTGAAGGCATAATACTTTGTGTGATAGCCACATACTTTAGATGAAGTTCTCAATGTTTTAAACCTCTTTTGTAAAATATTGGAAAATTTTTGTTTTAATTCATATTTTGAAAATAAGACTTAATTACACTAAATTGTTTTCATCTATATTGTGACAGATTTACATAACCAGACATACTCAAAACAAGAAGGTTTATCATTGCATTAGATTAAAAACACAATTGTCATCATTCGATTGACCCCAATGGAAGAATGGAAAATTAAGAAACTTAACAATTGTTTCCACAAGCTAAGTGCAAAATATCAGTGATAATTCAATCCCATCACCTTCTTCAGGAGTTGAAGGAATGTCTGCAGCAGAAATAGAACTGGTTGTTTTATGCCGCATTGAACAAGCAAAGATTGCTAGGCAAAAACACCATGGTCCTATGGCAGCAAGAACCGCCCTACAGGGTTTGCGTCTACTGCAAAATTCTCAGATCTTGAAGCAAAAGAAGCCTCAACCACCACAACCCAGGTATAGTTATGACATTTGAAATCATGAATCATGTTATCATGTTTGCATCAATATTTACATTATGTATTTCTTGCTTTTAGAGGTATATGCTGTGTACGTGTGTGTGTGTGTATTTGTGTGTGTGTGCGTTGTATGTTTTAAACAATATATCTTTGATTTTATAGTGTTTTGTGTCTATGCCAAATGTTTTGTTTATTTGAATATAAACTATGTGTATCCTGCAGGTGCATTGAGTTATTGAATAAATGTAATTCTTTTACTTTCTCAGTTTTCTTGCTGCACCTTATTGAAAATATTGTCTTCGTTACCTTGCCTTTTCCAGTTTTTCCTAGGTCATGCACTGTGAATGTGCTATTCTACCACTCAACTTAACTCATGTCCACTCTCATTTTTGTTCGCCTTATTCTCATTACCATCATCTCCACTCTCTTCACACTTAGTACGTACTTTATTTTGACTTTTACTTTTTCTGTCCTCTTTCACCGCAACGTGTTGAGGGGAGATGCAATTGTTGGATGTGGGCCAGATGTGTTGCCTTTCAGATTGACATGTTGTTCTTTTGGAGGGTCTCTTTGCCTCTGTTGATCCATGTTTTCTTTGGTCTTCCTCTTGCCTTGAGCCTGTTAAATTTCATGTTGTAGGCCTTTGAGTCCGGCAGTTGTGGCCCCATTCTCACGACGTGTCCAAACCATTTGACTTTTTGTCTCTCAATATATTGCATGCTTGATTCGATACCCACCTGTTGTCTCACATCTTCATTTCTTTCTTTATCTCTTCTTGTGATGTTTCGCCCTAAGTATCATGTTTAAATACGTCTGTAATTGTTTTGGCTGCCACTTTCTATTTTTGAATGATATGATGCTTACTTTCATCATAGATGTTATTGCATTTACATGATAGAAATCAATTGTTTTGAACTTGCATATTGACAGAGGTTTGATGTTTGCTTATTGTTAATATACTGATGTGATTAATGAAGGAGTATCTGTAATCAACTTTATTTGTAACTGATTTATACATACATTCACATATGCTGTTGGGGCAAAACGGCTACATAATCTTTTATTTTAGATGTTGATTACATTGAACTTAATTAATCAGCTAATCTTTTGTGTTTCCTTTTAAATACATACGACATGATATGTAATATCTTAAGAACATCATCGATAGAAAATAATCTTGCTTACTCATATATCCTTTGAAACTATTTTAAACAATCTATTTATACTGTGTGTTGCTTATTGTGTAAATTGCAGGGAAGACGTGAGCTTATATGAAAGGTAATGCTTTACGCTTGAGTTTCACGTAACTCTCTCAATTTCTGTTTACTTTTTGTTTTGTTTTCCAGTCACATTCTTTTCAGATCTCATAATTGCTCATTTGCTTCTTTACAATTACCCTCTTAATTCTTATTTTTGGTTTTTCTCTTTTCTCCGCCTTTTTAAAGAGATAAAGTAAAAATCTATACACAACTTTTTTTTATTTGCTTCTTAGATATTTTTATATCTTGTGATTTGATCTTTTCCTTTGACACATAATTGATGTGGGGAAAAAAATCTCCTTTTAACTGATGTAGCTAATTTGGTGATTAATTGTTTTTTCATTAAATTAAAATATAAACATGATTTGAAATTATTTTCAGGGAAATATTTATATCAGATGACCAATTCCGTTATAAAGATAATTTCATAATATTTGTCTTGATCATTTTAATTTGGGAGGGATGTGGTTCCTACTTCCTTTTTTAAATAATATTCATTATAAAATTAGTTTTTCTAATTGTTCTTCTGTTGTGGATACAATAGAATATAAACAAACAAAAAAATGCCACAAAAAACAACATCTCTATTATCTATTGAATACAGCCCTGTATTGATTATCTTTGGTCTTATCCTTTAGTAAGATATCTATTTTTTTATGTCTTCCTATCCCCTTAAAGGTTCTGTTTATTTCTTATTTATTTAGTTATGAAATTCCTATTCCTAAATTGCTGTGTAATAGATTTGTCCTTTGAATTCTTTAAATCGACTCTTTGCAGGATATCATCTTATCACTATATTTTGTCTTAAAAGTTTTTATCAGCATGTATATCAATCATTTTATAAAATATGAATACATTTACTACAAATATTATGCATTTACAAATATTTAGTCATGAAAAATAATAATAAGGAACTCAATCTAATTCAAGAACACCGGCTCTGTTTTCCACCCAAGATATTTCATTGAAAGTTAATCATTATTTCAATTTTAAAGGAATCATGCTAGTCAAATTAATGTATAAAAGAATAAGGAGAGTAATCACGCAATCACGACTCAAGACTTTGTAATATATGTATGTATGAACCATAGATAGTTTTTTACGTGGAATCTGAGTATATTTCCTATAATTGATTTCTTTAGACCATCATCAATGAGAGGAGCAAATATTCCAACCAACAAGAAACAAGTTGATGTGCGTCTGACAGAACCAGAAAATGCTCAACATCAATATCAGAATTTCCAAGCACGATCTCGCCTGGATGCTCAACTTTGGCTTCAGTGTCGTTTAGAGCTTGTGTACAGTTTAATGTTAGAGATCCGTGGCATGGGGAAATCAGGGTATGATGTCGTTTATAATGTCCTGCATCCACAATGACTTAATAATCTTCCTCTCTTTTCTCCCAAAGATTCATAAATTTCTTATTTCTTTAATCATAGACATCATTGGTGAGATTATTACTCATAAAAAACATGTCAAGTCCTATATTTTAATATGAATTTTTATTTAAGATAAAAAGTTATCATATGTTTTCTATCCTGCACTTTTTCAGGATGACAATGTCCAAAGAAAGACTTGACGGTTACTTTATTTACTCGGCATATACTTATAAGTGAATTGACTGTACTGTCAAGGTGCTATCATAATGATCTAAGTCAGATTTGGGACAGAATGAAACTGATCAACTATGACATACCTTATGCTATGCTACTCACCCCATTCTAATAAGAATTAAATGAGCCAAGAAATTTTCAAGAAATAGTAAACAAATTATTAAGTTCCAAGCATTTTCTTCATCTTTTAAACACTCAAAAATGGCCAAAGTAATGAACTAGGTGACACGTTTTGGCCTCTGTCAATTGTATAAGAGCAAACGCCAATTTTAAAGCAAACGCAAAAATGGCTTTTTTAAGCCCTTTATTTGACCCCCCACCCCAGCCATCAGCCCAGGCATTGTAATCCCGTGTTTAGTGTTGTGATTTTATCCATTCAACAACGTTAGTTCTTTGGCTGATTAACATGGCTATAAATTTGTTCATGATGTTAGTACATAAGACTCTTTTTTGATCCCTTGATTGAGATGAACTTGAGAAAAAGGATAAAGCTAAAGAGGGAGCTTATAACTGGTATCTTTATACAGTCGACTCCGGTTCTTGATTAATCACAATTTTTCACTTAGTCGCAACCTTTCCCAGGAAACAGAATTAATTCTATATAAAAGTCACTGGTTAATCGCAACTCACTTCGGATATTAGAAACCTCAGCGACACCTTGCTTCAGATTTTCGATCATTTTTTTGTCTGATTTCACACTTTACTAAACGATGCTTGCATGTCTACGTTATTATTACCTAACAACCGTAACGGTACAATGGCGTTACACTGATTGTGGGTCTAGCAGACAGTAAAAGGGGCAATAGGCCTTAAATAGAGATCACTCAGACAGCTAGATAGCATAGTATTGTATGGTACAATAAGTAACAAAGCACTTTCCCCAGCCAATAAGCCAAAGGGCAGTAGGCGACAGACCGTTCAGATCAAAGGGAGTGGTGTCACTTATAACACGCTGCACACCTTGTAGCTTACTACAGCCAGCTCACTATAAAAAGGAACTGAATTTGCTTTGCTGACCGTGTAGTATCTGTTTCAAGGCATACAACTTTGACACAGATGAGAATGTTCATGACGGCCCCAAGTCCGCGGAAACTTAGAGGAAAAGTTGTCTATGCAAAATATGTTGCAACAGACATACCTAATCATCAAATACTGAAATGACCTTAAATATTGAGCCCACAGTGGAATCCGGTATCACAACTTCGGATAATTGCAACAATGTTCCAGCTCCCGTCATTTTTGCGATTAACTGGAATCGACTATACTTTGCATCTTAACTTGGTTGAGCCAGCCTTATCCTGTAATTGAATGAGGTTATACCAATATAACCTCAGCCTGTTGCTAACACTTGTAACTGGTACAAACAGAATTTTGATTACATTTTATTTTTCTTTGATAATTATCAATAGAAGCTTGGTTTATAAGAAACCCAAAAAAAATTGTAGATGCAATTTAGTTTTGTTATTTCAACAAAATTCTCACAGGAGGTGAAAACAAAGTTGTCTCAGATCTAGCAGACTGTCGCCAGTACTGTGCTGAAGGCCTAGGAGAAGCAGAAGTCTGTGGTGACACTGAAATGCAAGCTCAGTTCTACCTCCAAGGGGCACTGCTGAATATCATTGAAGGGAAAAGCCTTGAACACACTATTTCTTTGCTGGAGGTATGGAGCTCTTTATGTGCTTCCTTAGAAATATTTTACTGGTTAATATTATTTGAGGATTCAATAAACTATATGAGGAATGACAATCTTTTAAAACATACTTTTTGTTATAAACTGTACCGGTATTCAAATTGTTTAAAATTGAAAATCAAGGTAAATTTTAATTCCACTTATCTACCATTTAACCTAACCAAACCAACAGTAGTTATAATTAAGAAACAATGCTTATACTATCAAAACTTTTTATAGCTAGGATCATAATACTTACGTTCTAGTATTGTTAAGCTCTTTTTAATTTTCACATTATAAACTGTGTACTCCATAGATGCTATGCGGCTCTTGAGACAAATGCCTTGCCGTTTGTACCTGGAGAGCAGCTCTTTGCATCATGCATCATCTTCAAGGCTGATCTGGAAGCTTCTGCTGCTAAAGAAAACATCAAGACAGATGAGCTCACACACCAAACTTTCCTGGCATATTTAGAAGCCCAAGCCATTATACTTAATCAGGTAAATCTAAGTTACAAGACAAATATCAAAGCTTTTATCAAATATATTAAAATGTATTTCATTGCTCACTCAAAATGTTCTGTCAATTTCAATTAGTATTAAGTGACAGTTATATAGATACATTAAATTGTGTTAGCTGTCAAATGAGAAATTAGATGTTGATATTGATATTATAAACAAGGATATCATCCTATGACATTAAATACACCATAATTCTAGATTGACTGTCATATCGTAGTCAGTATTTTTCAACATGAATGAAATATCCGCATTAATAAATTGATTGCAATACTTGTATATTCTCCTATAATTTCACTCAGTTTAATTTACTCAATGCCTTGTGGTATATTCTTGTCATTGAATGAGTTTAAGTAACTGCCAGTCTTGAAGATAGAAATATGCCAGTGTGATCAGATAGTGTAAAGTTGCTCTTTCTTTTGCTGAGAGAGAAGATTAGAGGGAAAGACTTTATTTTTGTCTGCATAAGATATATCTATGTTTGTATACCTGTATTCAGTGTAGAATTATTCTGTTAATTTCAAGTCGCTTTTTTAAAATTATTTATATTTTGTATGTTGATGTTTAAATATTTTGTATTTTATTTATTTATTTGATCTTTCTTTAGATGGAACTCCTGGTGAAAAGATAGAGCATTACTACTCTGATGGATCCCTTGACCACCTTTCATGTCCAGTCAGCCCAATGCTCAATATATACCTTCCCCATGTGCAAAAGCTGGCTCAGATCAAACTCAGGCTTGGTCATGCCAAGGCCCGAAATGCTGCCAAGACCATCCGCAATGGGTAAAAAACACATTAATTATCCGTTCATACTTGAGACCGTTGTTGTTTTTCTATTAAGTACATACTCTAGATTTATGATCATATTTGAAAACTTTTTTGAAAAAAGACATTTGTCTTGACAACTTTGACAAATTAGGTGTCTGTTTAAAACTGTGTTGTTGGCCGGTCCGGGTGTGATGTTTAGGCCAATTTATGTAGAAAATTTTATTTCCTGAGATTGTGTTTGGGTAGGTGGACCCTGGTGTTAGGCAGCATGTTCATAGACCGCTGCTTCTGCCTTTAGCTTGCAAAATAAGAACAATTGGATTTGTGAAGAAATCATGTTGTCACATTGAATGAAAACAAAGAATGGAAACTATGGCATTCTTAAAAGTTTAACATGTGTCTTACAGTACCTTCATAGCACATGAGTAAAGCACATGAGTAAAAAAGGGTTAAAATTATCACAGAGAAGCATTTGGACCATTTCTATAGTCATAAATAAGACATCAACATGGATAAATGGATTTACGCAACAAATGCTTCTGAATTTCCAAGCATTATTCAATGTCATAGGTTCCAAGATATAAGTGAGTACAATCTCGTCGAAGGATTTTGATAAGGGAGCAGTTAAAATAATTATCTCATGACATTCAAAAAGGTGAATAGGATTATTGTTCTTATTTTATTGCCTTTCTTGATTTGTTGTTTTGTTTTCAATTTGACTAGCCAACCAAATTGTGATCCGCTTCTGATGTGGGTCGATTGCCTTGGGGTGCTTACAACGGCGTTTGAAATTTCCCAAGTCAGCGCTACAAGGGAAGCCTCTTTGGAAGCTGAAATCTTATTGACTATGGGTATGTTTCACATTAGCAGATTTTTTAATTCAAATTTTTTCATTTGCTTGTATTAATATGAAAAAAAGATGAATTGAAATTGTTTTAAGAAAAAAAAAAAACTTAATCTGCTGGACTTTTTTCTAAGGTATTTGTATCCTTTTAGGGTTAAAAATGAAATTCTTATTGATGTTTTTCGTGAAAGATTCGTAGCACATGTCTCTCTTGAAAGTGTCAACCTTATCACAGTATAGTCTGATGTTCATATTTCCTTCCATTGACTATTTATCACCCCCTACTTCAAGATATTGATAAAGGAGCTAATATTATAAATGTTCTAATCCCTTACTTTACAACGAAACCTGGCTAGATTTGATCATGAAGAGGCAGTGTTGCAACATTGGTAGTGTTGTGAATTTCTAATCCTGACAACGCTGCTTAAACCCTGGCTGGTCCAGGCTGGGTTTTTTTCATGAAGTTGTATAGTACTCTTTTAGAAAGGCACTTCACTCTGCTTTCATCACTTGACTCACGTGTGAATGAGTACTGAACGATAGGTGGGAAAATCTTGTCAGAGTGTTAGAATGAGGTTCCTATAGGCTGCTGTACTTTGAATAAATTGCCTGCTAGGCTAGAAAGACAAAATGTTGAATTGAAAAAGCTATGAATAACAAAGTCCTGCTTTCCTTTGTTCAACAGGCAAAGTGCAAAAATGCTTGTCTACCTGGGCAAGTACCAAGCTAGGGCAGCAGCAAATACACTTCTGGAGGCCATCAAGATTTCTTACATTAATGACCATGACCTTGGGTATGGTATCTTAAAAAAATAATCCTGTTGTCAGTGTTCTTGGAAAATAATTGCTTCTCTATTCTTAAAGAAAAGAAAAAGAAAAGAAACAGCCATAAGATATCAATCTTGTGCTACCTAGGAGATCTTTTATGATATTGAGGTTCTCATATATATTTATCATTACCTGTTTCTCTCATTACATATAATGGTTCTCATGAAGTCAATTTGATTTTTTCACTACTTCTCTCTCCATCATAAGTACATGTCCCCCCCCCCCACCCATTAATTTGTCTCTGTTACAGGGCTGTGCAGGCTAGTGCTATGAGCGTTCCTTTAGTTCGCCGGACAGCGCAGTAAATCACTTGTCAGTGACCACCCAGGGGAATTTCCCCGGCGCGCATCAGGTTTCCCCGTTATTTATTTTTTTGATATTGGCGTGATATCACTTGTTTTGCCCTGTTATTCCACGACTGCCACTGAAGCGAATATCGTTTTCTCACTGTCTCTGAATTGTTACGTTTCTGTACTTTCAGACTGTGCTATTTCCATTAATGGTAGGGTCTTCTTCTTTGAGTTACAGTTACAGTGATTATTTTTAAAATACGGTGCCGTGCCTGAAAGTCTACATGGTATGATGTGGAAAAGTAGAAAGATTAGATTGTTCATTTTTGGCGATTTTGATTTTTAAGCAAAAGCTTATGGCCTTTCTGGTGCATGTGGTATATATCCTTGTCTCTGGTGTCTCATAAGAAAGAGTGAGATACCTTTTGAGCAGAACAGTGAGATGCCCAATAGATCTTTGACAAGCTCCATAGCGTCTACCAGAGATACATCCTACATGGTCAAGGCCTAAAGAAGCATGCATCTGAAAGTCAACAACTGCATTCACCCATCAATACTCAACATTTCTTTACATAGAGTAGTACCATCATACCTACAGTGCTACCTGGAAATTGGTCTTAAACACCACAAGCTTTTAGAGAATGCTGCAGATGAAATAGACAGGTTTATATACAGACATAGTGCTTGCAAGAATGTAGATTCAAAAACTTTAAAACGTATGGGGGTAATTGATTAAAACATAACAAATTAGTTGCTAGATCTAACTTTTTTCAGTGTAACGTTATAGTGGTGTCTCAGTCTCAGGAAGAAGAAAAAAGGGAATGAAAGACGAAATTTGAATTAGATGCAAATGAATTAGAAAGACTAGAAAAAGCTGAGCTTAGTACATGATGTGGATCTATCTGCAGCACTCTCAACAACATCTTACAAAAAAAAATCACACCCCAGTCATACCATAGTAGAACTTTCAATGGCAATCACTGCCATCGGTATTCTACAAACAATGTGTATACACAGCTCACAAAACAAATTGTATCAAAAACATTGGAATGTACAAACAACGTGAACATACTGGACAAATCATTTCAGATCAGAGATCGATTCAATAGCATCAATGACGTATTTAGTCAAGTTCATTCACTCATTTCACACACACGGGCAATAGATGAAAACACTATAATTCTCATTCACACCTAAAAAGACAAGTACATGAAACTGTACCATAAATTGTTCCCTGCAAGCATCCTTCCTAAACATCATATCTTAGAAAGACACTGCATTCCTTTTATTGAACAACACAGACTGGGGGTTAGGTTTATTAGGTGAACAGGACGGGAGCTTTTTCATTCACCGGTTGCAAAATTAGAGAAGAGGGCAAATGCAATAAGAGATGAATAATCACAATTACATATAATCATGAATACCAGCCTTTTACAAACATCCCAACGATTGCAATCACTAGTGCCACCGAAAAAGAAATCATAAAACTAAAACATTATCAACACATATACTGTAGCATCTCTCACTACAGCTTTCTTGTGCGGCAACTGTACATTTTATGTGGTGAACTGTGACTAAATATCTCACTTATTTAACAAAACACAATGGAGGGTATGTCCTTACAAACTGTTTGACAATAATCATCTATATCGCATAGCAATATGTTGCATAATGTTATTGTTTTTCAAGGAAGTAGAAATAACATTATATTTTCCAAGGAATGTTCATGTACTGGATGATACAATTATGCCTATAAAGACAATTGAGTTAGTAAAAACGCACACCAAGGTCAATGAGAAGCTGAGTGCTCTCAATCAACAACGCCATGATGTGTGCATTAGAGGTAACAGTACGTAAATGCCAATTATTAGAAAAACCAGATGTGGGATTTAGATTACAGTTAAAACAGTAATTTTTTTCTTTCTTATTGTATACTTTAAAAAAAAATTGGGCAAAAATGTGCAAAAATCAGCATGAAAGAAGTAAGATGATGTCATTAAATATGTCAAACTTTGCCCAGATTATACCTGTTAATATAGTTATCATGTAAGACACTGTCTGATTAAAACTGTGTCAGGAATACAAATAAACTTTGATCTTAATGTTTTTAGTCAAATAAAAGTTTATTCTTCCGTCTTGTGGTGTTTGTAGTTGTTTTCAATAGGCCATGTTACACAACCTATGCCAAGAGTAATGGCACGTTTAAACGTGCGCCCACTGCGAACTCTCGCTGACCTCTCACCGAGGTCAACCTCGACGGTCGGTGAGGAACTTAACGAACGCTCCTACACAGCCGTGGTTAGTCTAGTCTCTGCCTCCATACCTCTGTGATTGTTTTCATCAGTTTACTGAATTTGTATGGTGTTCTTTAAAGGCTTTTATAGATTATCAACTCCTCCTCTCCTCCTCCTCCCCTCCCTCCACACCTATATTGACATTTTTGTAATATTTCCTATAAGAGATTTGCAGCATTGGTAGCCTTGTTGTTAGGTTGCCAGACTTGGAATCGTGAGGGCCTTGCTTGAAATCCTGCTAATGTTGGACGTGATGTTGTGTTCCTTGGGAAAGACACTTGACACGCATTTCCCAACTTAGCCTAGGTGCATATGGGTATCAGTATCAGCTGGTGAGTAATCCAGTGTCGTAGTATTGATGAGACAGTGTATCATTAACCCTTCACTGCCATGTGCCAGTAAATTTTATGGACCAGTTTATGCATGCTGTAATATGCCACGTGCCTGTAGAATTTACGGGCTTGCCTGTAGAATTTTACGGGCTTGAGGCCAGTCAGTTTGTGCATGCTATATGCTACATACCCATAGAATTTACGGGCTTGAGGCCAGTCAGTTTTGTGCATGCTATATGCTACATACCCATAGAATACGGGCTTGACAGTCAGTTTGTGCATGACTATATGCTACATACCCAATAGGTTTGTTTTGACTGTTACGGGCTTGAGGCCAGTCAGTTTGTGACATAACTAGCGATAAAATTCAAAACACTTGCATATTGTTTGATTAACATCCCTTCAGAAGGTAAACCGTCAGTTTCTGCCAGGCACTGCTATATTACATTTCTTCAGCAGCAAAGGGGTTAACACTAGTCGCTGCCTTGAAATGACGGGGGGTTGTAAGTTCAATTTGGTAAGTGTTGAGAAAATCGCTGTTAAAGGTTCCAAAACCAAAACTTACCCTTTCACATACAGCCTTTGCATCACTAAAATGAGCCTAAATAGGGGTCAATGACCCTTGATTCGTTGTTTGAAGGGAGAACATATACAATATACTGTAGGTGCCTGGTGTGTGTGTTTATTTGATTTTTGGAAAACTTTGAACTACAACCCAGTCATTCCAAGGCCGTTCCCTGTCTGGCTTTATACCATAGGAAATAGGAACCGACCTTGAAGGAGCTTTACTTTATTTCACTTTTGAAGCGTGTCACTTCATGTTTTGTTTTCTTCACAATTTCTACATTATTGTCTCATTATTAGCACTACCATCACCAGCATCATTATCATCGCTGCTCTTTTAAAATATTGTTCATTACAATGATTAGGAAGTTGCTTGTATTAGGAAAATGTTGTTGTTTTTTTATGCTATGTTATACATATTTAATCACATGATGCTTAAATGTGCGTAAACTGTTTATGTGTGAAGAATAATTTATGTATAGTAAAAGCATGTTGTATTTCATATTGTATTCAAGGTATTGTAAACCAAAACAATGTGCCATGTTTTGGACAATAAAGTTGTATCTTATCTTACCTTATCATAACTTTGTCCCAACCCATGTATCTTCCCTTTCTCTCCCTCTCTCTCTCAGTCTCATGAGACAGGCCTATCTAGAAATTGCCCTCATCTATCTTTACTCTGCTGGATTTGTCACCATCAAAGATGGCTCTTTTCTGGAGTCTGTGGCTGGAGACAGTGGGGATGAAGTCAGTGTGTCATCAAGTCGCACAGAGCGAAAATATAGGAGATCTAAGGTAGGGAATCATTTCACTGTCCAATATGTGTTGATTGTGACTATATTTAACAGTATAAAGGAGGATGGCATGGAATTTTAATACAAACCCCAGGAAGGACAGAGATGGAAAAAACTAATACTCAGGATTATACTAAACAATTTATACTCATCTGAATAACCTCTAAATTGCTGCCTATCACCTCCCACCCAAGCCTCTTTATGAAAATAAAGCACACTGAATATATGCTAACTATATTTTCTTTCCTTTTTCTTTTATGGCAAGGTTACAGATGCCAATTTTGAGTCACATGTTTTTAAATGCATCTTATGTGCATGCTTTTCTGTATCTGTTTGGTCTTTGTGTATTTGTCCAATTTTTGTCATGTTAAAATCCTGTTATTTATTCTTTGCTCTTCTTTATTTATTTTAAAAAAATCCTTTTTATATCATTTCAATCAGTGGTAAAACTAAGTACAAGGAACAATCCTTTCAATACTGTTACCTTTGATATTTTTTTACTGAAATAGATGATTTGAGTATGTAGTGTATGAGTGTCATGTCATATATTTACGTAAGTACAAACAAAATTTTGAAGTACTTATCAGTATTTGCCTTTTAAGATAAATAAATTCATTTTTAAATATCACCAATTAACTATGCCGTTTATTACAAAACACATTATAATCTCTTGACACAAAAGACATGATACAATAAAGATGGTTTACTCTCAGTGAGGTATCTCTCAAATTTGATAAGAAAATCTTGATTTGAATGAAAGGAAACACAGAGATCCTCTTACATTTCATCTTATCATTATCGTTTTTAATCAAGTAAATCTGACAAATATACTATATACATACAGGATGAATTAGTTGTACCTGAGGTGAGTTTCCGAGCAAGCTCTTATCAGTATTAAACCTGGCTTCATTAACATGGGTGTTCATTTATAAGATATTACATTATCTTTTTATTCCCCTTTGGCCTTTAAGTACGCCTATTATTATTAAAACTATGACCTTTCTTAATCTATCTGAACTGAATACGGCAAAAAAAGAAATTATTTGAAAATATATTGTCATCAACTTTTCACTCCTTTTGCCATGTTTTGTTTGTCTTGTTTTGTTGGCTTTTTTGTGGGAAGAGGGGTTGTTTTGCTTTGGGTTACTCTTGTCTTGTCTCATCTTGTCTTGTCTTGTCTTGTTTTGTTGGCTTTTTGTGGGAAAAGGGTTGTTTTGCTTTGGGTTGCTCTTGTCTTGTTTCATCTTGTTTTGTCTTGTTTTTGTTTCTTGTTCTTGTGTTGTTTTTTTTGTTTTCTTGGATTTGTTTTTTGACTTGACTTGTCTTGTCTCATCTTGTTTTGTCTCATCTTGTCTTGTTTTGTTTTATTTTGTCTTGTCTCATCTTGTCTTGTCTCATCTTGTCTTGTCTTGCATCTTGTCTTGTCTCATCTTGTCTTGTCTCATCTTGTCTTGTCTCATCTGGTCTTGTCTCATCTTGTCTTGTCTCATCTTGTCTTGTCTCATCTTGTCTTGTCTCATCTGGTCTTTCCTCATCTTGTCTTGTCTCATCTTGTCTTGTCTTGTTTTGTTGGCTTTTTTGTGGGAAGAGGGGTTGTTTCGCTTTGGGTTACTCTTGTCTTGTCTCATCTTGTCTTGTCTTGTTTTGTTTTGTCTTGTTCTTATGTTGTTTTGTTTTGCTTAGATTTGTTTTTTGTCTTGTCTCATCTTGTTTTGTCTCATCTTGATTGTTTTGTTTTGTTTTGTTTTGTCTCATCTTGTCTTGTTTTGTTTTGTTTTGTCTCATCTTGTCTTGTTTTGTTTTGTTTTGTCTTGTCTCATCTTATCTTGTCTCATCTTGTCTTGTCTCATCTTGTCTTGTCTCATCTTGTCTTATGTCATCTGGTCTTATCTCATCTTATCTTGTTTTGTTTTGTCTCATCTTGTCTTATCTTGTCTTGTCTTGTTTTGCTTTGTTTTGTTTTGTTATGCTTTATGAAAAGAAGAGGTGGAGTACTGGCGAAGGAGATGGTTTTGTTTTTTTATCTTGATTTTCTTTTTTTAACCAGTTTGAGTGTGGTAAAGCTGGAGATTGATTTTTTTTTTTTCACTCCAAGTCTGAGGGTGAAAGAGTGAAGGGTTACCTTTCTTTTTCAAATTTTTGCTGCTGGCTTTTAACTTGATTCATAAATGATATTGTCGGTACCACACGAAAAGCGGGTAGGTTCAGATTTTTTAAAAGTTGCGTTTTTTATATCAACATAATCTCCAGACATCACTCCATAATCTGATATCATTATTGATTGTATTAAACAAGTAGTTTTTGTAAAACAAGCTGCACAATATTCACTTATGTCCACGTATGCCATTTTTTGTCACCTGAAATCCACTAAGTCCATCATCGACACAGAGAGAGAACACACTTTTGTATTGATGTGCTGTTTTGGCCTTATTCTTTGTTAAGTATAAAAAACAATTATTTTCATCAAAACTAATGGTCTAGTCTGATTGTAAATTTAAAAGTAATGCATCGCTAATATTAAATAAATCCAATTATGCTTTCCACCGCATGGCCTATTGTTTCTTAGCTGGAGTTACTGGCGTTTTTCATGCTGGGCGACAGTTTTGACAGGCCATGTCATACTTGAGGCTGTTTCCTTCACGACACAGAGTTCATTTATAGTCAATCAATGCAGTCACCGTTTTGTTTTATCTTTAAAACTATAATCTCAATAAATATGTCTGCATTTGAGAAAATATTATTAAATTTCATAAAAATCATTGCTACATCAACTGGTTTTACCTTATTCAAAAACAATTCATTTGTATACCATAATAAAAGGAAATATTTGAATGGAGTACAAATTTGCTTTTTTTAAACCATTTTTCTAGAACATTTTCTCTTGAAATGTGCCCTTTCTTTCCCATCAGAATACCT
Source organism: Doris montereyensis (assembly GCA_037039925.1). Classification (NCBI taxonomy): domain Eukaryota; kingdom Metazoa; phylum Mollusca; class Gastropoda; order Nudibranchia; family Dorididae; genus Doris; species Doris montereyensis. The sequence goes on along the minus strand of JAXRKP010000113.1, from coordinate 172,402 downwards.
TAGGCCTACTTATTGCTGTCATTCTTTAACTATATAAATACTTCAAATTCAGCGCTAACGTTATGTAACCGACACGAAAAACACTCAAGTCAGTGTCCTCAGCGACAGAAAATAATAGGAAAACCACGTAAGTCTAGCCGGTTTGAAAAAACATTTAAGCCAGTGACAAAATTTACCATGAAAAACATTCAAGCCCAATATTTCTCTTTTAGACTGATATATTAAAAAAATGTCAATATCAATTAATTAAAAGTATCGATTATGATAATTGTTATTCTTTACAGGGCGAAATACCATCTAGATCTAGATTACCTTTGAATCAGTTTTTGTGTCTCACACAGAAAAAGTGGCAAACTGGACTTAGGCGCCTTTCGTGTGGCACTGACAATAAATTCATCTTTGTTGTTTATTTTCATCTCTTAACATTTATGATTACTTATATTAACTTTGTGGTTGGTGATAAAGGTATACAACTTCCAATCCATTGTATGAGTTGGCAAAAACACACTTTTGGGGTTGTTGTTTTTTTTAGCTATGTTGAACCTTCTGCAAATAATTTTTAAACTGAACTATTCTTTTTCAAATTCAATATTAAGCCTTGAAACTTTGATTATAGAGTAGTAGATTTATAGTTAGTTATATCTAGAGAGAGAGGATAAAAGATACCTATAACAGATAAGTTCAATCAAGGCCATTATGGCCCATAGTGCTGGAGCTTATCCGGGTGTCTAAAATGTGAAATGGAACAGGTGATAATAATCACCTCCTTTAAACTAAAAAAAAAAAAAAAAAAAAAAAAAAAGAAAAATTGATGTAGGTTTTGCTCCCAAGCTAGTGCTTGTTCCCATTTGCACCTGGGTCGAGTGGGAAAATGCATGGCATCTTTCCCAAGGGGAAAATGCATGTTAAGCATCTTCTTTCCAAAATCAAGTATGCCTACCAATCTGAACAAAAGATTGGGGCTAGCCTTTCATATTTTACTAATAGGATTTAAACCTGAGACACATTCATTTTATATGTTACAAGATCCAATGTTAACAAATTTATTTGTAAACATATAGATATAATATATATATAATTTGTGTAATTGTTCAGCAGCCTTCAACCATTTGGAACACACCGAATGCAAAATTGATACAAACACTTATATAGACCATTAGAATTAAAAGATAAATTAAATATTGATATAGCTCATATGAACACCAGTGGTCAAACTGGCCTATCTTCAGCTGGTGACATTAAAAAAAAACAAACTCTTATAATCTCCATGTAAAAATCAAGTAAATGCTATCTGTACCAATCTGATAAAAAACATTAATATTAAAAAACTCTATATATGTGAAAACAAAACAAATAGAAAACAAATCAATAAAAAGCGCTTCAAATTATGCAGAAACATTGATGATAAAAATGAGCCTTTCATATTTTATCTCATATTTCACAATATTGGTATACCAGGATAAATCCTAAGGAACACATTCATTTTATATGTTACAAGCAACATAATATGCATTACAATGTTAACAAATTTATTTGTAAACATATAGATATAATATATATATAATTTGTGTAATTGCTGATAGCTTTATTTTGTCACAAGCTGTTATCTATTTGTATTTTAATTCTTCATTGACCATTTGGAACATTCACAAAAAGCGGAATGCATAAAATTGATACATTAAATTCTACCAAGAAAGTTTTCTACTTTGCTTTGCATTATTTTAGTATTGTGCCTCTAGAATGGTTTGGATCATACTGTGGACCAAAACAATGTTACCCATTTATTTTTGTTCCCATATCTTGTCACAGATGAAATTGAAGAGGAGCTGGCTCCACCATTGATTGAGCGCAGGAGGTAAAAGTTAAGAAAACATGTGATGACCAGGTTAAAAGCCAGAATTGCTGCAAAGAACTCAGCTGGATTAACCTGTTGGGTGATCTGTAATGCTAGTATAAGGTGATGTTCATTTCTTTCACTAAATGTTTAACCATTGATACTAATCATTTCTTTCTACTAATAGTAATAGTCTGTTAACCATTGATAATAATCATTTCTTACTGCTAATTAGTCTGTGTTTCACTGAACTGAGCTTACTAATTGGAGTCTGCGTTTAAATGAGTAATCATTTCTTTACTAATTGGTCTGTGTTTCTACTGATATATCATTTCTTTCTGCTAATAGTAATAGTCTGTGTCCATAGATAAAATTTCTTACTATTAATTGGAATCTGTGTTTAACCACTGATAATCATTTCTTACTACAATTGGAGCACATCATTTCTACCACAAAAAACTGATCATTTCTTACTACAATTGGAGTCTGTGTTTAACCACTGATACTGATTATTTCTTACTATTTATTGGAGTCTGTGTTTGAACTGATATTGATTATTTCTTACTACAATTAGTGTCTGTGTTTAACCACTGATATTACTTATCTGTTGGAGTCTGTGTTTAAAATACTGATTATTTCTTACTACTAATTGCCAGAAATAAATTTTAGGTAAAGAAAAAGTTTGTGTTTACCAAAGTTTCTGATACTGATTTTTTGAGTAATCTTTGACATGGTGGACCAAAACAATGTTTCTTGTTAACTCATTAATAGCACTTAATAAAAGTAATCTTTAAATCATGTTCCCATATACAATTGATTGGGTGATTAATATATAAATATCTTGTCACAAGAACAATACACAAAGATGAACAGTGGTTGCAAGAAGCCCGAGCTAAGAACTTGCTATTCCTATGCGACAGAATATGTAAAACTAATTGAACCCAATCTGCCGATCCCAGGAGCTGAGTCATTTATGTCAATTCGGATAACGTATGATGAAAAACAGGTCAACAACGCATTTGACAAGATTTCTTTTGTCTTGCATTTATAATCAACTTTTTCCTCTTTTCAGCTAAAAAAATGAATGACCAATCTCAGTGTTTTCAACATGTATGGGATTCACAAATCCCTAGATTAGGTCATAAACTTTCATTCATTTGCTCAGCAATTTTAAGGTGAATATCCATTAAATTATATCCATAATAAAGCAAAAATCCAAATCGGAGTTTGAACCCAGTCTGCTAAGAACCTGTTGTTTCTGTTCCCTACTCAATTGGAGTCTGTGTTTAACCATTGATACTAATCGGTTTTCTTTCTACTAATAGTAATAGTCTCGAAAGATATGTCCTGTGAATGTCATCCATCCACATTTCTCTCTCTCTCTCTTCTCTCTCTCTCTCTCTCTCTCTCTCTCTCTCTCTCTCTCTCTCTCTCTCTCTCTCTCTCTCTCTCTCTCTCTCTCTCTCTCTCTCTCTCTCTCTATCTCTTCTCTATCTCTCTCTCTCTCTCTCTCCCTTTCCCTCCCCCTCTCTCTTCTTTACCCCCTCTCTCTCTCTCTCTCCCTCCCTCTCCTCTCTCTCTCTTTCTCTCTCTCTCTCTCTCTCTCTCTCTCTCTCTCTCTCTCTCTCTCTCTCTCTCTCTCTCCCCCCTCTCTCTCTCCTCTTCTCCCTCTCCCCCTCTCTCTCCCTCCCTTTACCCTCCACCTCTTTCTTTCCCTCTTTACCCCCTCTCTCTCTTTCTCCCTCCCTCTCCCTCTCTCTCTTTCTCTCTCTCTCTCTCTCTCTCTCTCTCTCTCTCTCTCTCTCCCTCTCTCTCTCTCTCTCTCTCTCTCTCTCTCTCTCTCTCTCTCTCCCTCTCTCTCTCTCTCTCTCTCTCTCTCTCTCTCTCTCCCTCTCCCTCACTCTCTCTCTCTCTCTCTCTCTCTCTCTCTCTCTCTCTCTCTCTCTCTCTCTCTCTCTCTCTCTCTCTCTCTCTCTCTCTCTCTCTCTCTCTCTCTCTCTCTCTCTCTCTCTCTCTCTCTCTCTCTCTCTCTCTCTCTCTCTCTCTCTCTCTCTCTCTCTCTCTCTCTCTCTCTCCTCTCTCTCTCTCTCTCCTCTCTCTCTCTCTCTCTTATTGGATCTCTTTCTCTCTCTCTCTCTCTCTCTCTCTATCTCTCTCTCTCTCTCTCTCTCTCTCTCTCTTCTCTCTTTGTCTCTAGTCTCCATTGATCATAAAATTGACAACTCTCTTATTACACTTGTAACACAGAAACATAGAACCAACAACTGGCTCGTCTTCATCAATTTAATTGTTAAAATAGTCATCACAGTGAGACGTAGATCTATCATTTTCCGTTCTTATTTCGTTTAAACATGTTCACCACATGTACAATACAAGTTATGCTCCATGATGCGAAGGCGAAAATCTGATGGAACAGAAACAAACTCAAATTTCTCTTCTTCCACTGATGGCCTATGCAAATGACTTTCACACGTTGCCATGGTGATATGTATGATGTGGTAGAAGAAAACAAAATTAAAATCTGTTGTGGCTTAAATATAATTATTGATCCAAAACTTATGTAAGGCATATGGGGATTTCACTGAAAAATCACATTATTTTTTAAATGTTCCAGTGATCAAATTGTTAAAGTTACATGAACAGGAAAATCACTCTTAGAAAGAGAATAAATGAAAAAACTCACTATGGTAAAAAAAAAAGAGATGCTTACTTTTAATGTGGCTAATGAGATAATGAAATTAACTTTATGTTGTGGGGGCTAAAATTTCTGTGAGTAAAGATGAGCCGTTCACAGCAGGGGAATCCCCATTACCGAGGGACTTAACAGGTGATTTATTATCTTCACGCCGCACCCATACGGAAAATTTACTGCACCCTCAGAGTCAATTTTCGCGTGGATCATATTCAGGCATATGTTAACAAAGTTTTTAAACATGTATTGTGGAGATGGATCATCATATTTAGGCAATAGCTAGTAAGGTTTTTAACATGATTTGATGATAGATAATACTTTCATCCATGATTTAGTTTACGTAAATGAATACCTTGCTGAAGGTATAACTTGACATGGTCCATAGATAAATATGACATGCTAAAGAAACAGCTCTCATTTATCCTACCAGGAATAAAAGTAAAAGCTTCATTCATAAGAGTTTATAGCGTGTTTTATCATGCAAGCCTTCGTATAAATATATTGTTTATGCATGAAACTGAATTATTGCTTGCTATTTTCCAGGTTACCAGTCTATTTTGCAAAGAGTTGTTAACACATCTACAATATCTGTCTCATCTCAACTGACTGAAAGACGGGACCTCGAAGGAGAAGAAGAGGAGATGCGAGCAGTAATGAACTTGACCTTGGCTTCATCAGCCATGCTCAATTTGACACTGGAATGAACTACGATGTGGTTAGATACATGCTTCATTCAGGTATGCATCATGCTGGTTCTTACTTCTCACAGCAGACATTTTGGGGTCTCATTTATTTCGAGGTGTGAGATTAGGGGGAAAAGGGGAGGGTGGGGGGGGGGAGATGGCTTGTTTTGTTAGTTTTTGTTAGTTTGCTTGTTTGTTAATTTTTGCTTAGGGGTGTTTTAATCTTTTCATTTATTTTCTTTTTTTTTTAAACTATTTTTTTTTCTGTGCACTTGAGAATAAAGGTATTATTTCATGTATGTAAAATATCTATCCCAATTAATTTTTGTAAAACCACTTAATAATCTTAACACCTGTAATGAGTGTTTATTTGTTGTACTTATTATTTACTTATAGCTATAACTATAATTTGTCACCAATTACATTTTGCCTTAAAAATCTATGTAGTTCCTATTATAGTTCACCATAGAGACACCTTGCCATGCACTGATATGATAATATTTTTGTTTAAAAACCTTGAACAGGTATGTGGTCTGTGCGCCTCACTCAAATGCATAGTTTTCTGTCAACAAATCTCAAGATTTATGCGGCGGATTGCTGTGCTCCTTATCCGCCGTCTGGCCTTCACATGCCAGGGCAGACCCAATTCCCAACAGAGCTTAACATCACCATCAAGAGTTATGCTTCAAACCTCAGTCTCAACTCAGAGGTTGAAGGGAGAGCCTAAGTGATGAGCACAACCTTACTGTAAGTCCTCTGAATTAATTTTTTACTGTAAACGTGCAAGTAGAGGAGAAAATGGACATAATTCTTTTCTTGGAATGGGTAGGTGGGAGGATGCTAAATTTTTTTTAATGATTCTTTACAAATTTAATGGACATAGTTTTTTGTGGAAAAGGGGGATGGGGTTCATTTGATTCATTTTTTTATCTTTTCTGGAATATTTAAGTTGTTGGAATTGCATGCTGGCAAAGAAACCCAACCATAAGTAAAAGGATGGAAAGAATTGTACGGTATTATACAGGATGGGGTCACATACCTTTTCCAACTTGTATCGATTGATAAAACTGTGTTACTCTTTATTTTATGTGTTTTATATAGCATGAACTGCAACAGATCCCTCATAGACAAAGATAACATTAGGCATACTTGAAAATAATCAAGAAGGTTTCAATCCACTTTAATGAATTCAAAAAGATTAATTCTTACATCTCTCATCTTCTTTCCTTTCATAGCCAAAAGCTCCGTTGCCCCCAGGATCTCAACTGGACACCTACAGGCCTGTTGACAAAGTTTCGTCTTCTAGTTCTGACTCAGAAATCTCGATACAGTGGTACCAACCAGGCCTGGAGGAGGCTGATCCTAGCAGGCCTGATGCCAGTGCTGCTAATAAGAGAATCATTCTTATTTATGCCATCTCAAAGAAAGGAGCGCACCCCTCACCAGTCCTCATCCCAGGCTTTATGTGGGTCTCTCAACACAAAGTCAATGATCTTCATGATAGGTAACATTTCTGTTGTCTATTTTCAAAGTTGATTTGCTCCACGTTTGAAATTGGGGCCATAGAATGATACAATTTTGTTTGTCTATTGTATGTTTTTTATTACCAAAAATCAATGTAAAACCTCTCTGTTAAATTATCATATCATAGCTGCCAACCAATACACGTATATAAAAAACATGCCTTGTTTGTGTTTTTGGCATTGAATTTGTAAGTCTGTATTTATCTTGAAAATACTATAGCGTTCATTGTACAGTAATTTTCTCCTAAGTGCCCGGTGTTCGGGAAGTAGGGAAAGCGGGCACTCATCCAGAGCGGGCATACAGACGACGTTGCCCTGTGAGGTCCGTAGGACCTTTGATTTTCATGAGTTCTCATTCAGTCACGACAGAGCAGGACTGGATTGCATGATGCAACGTAGAAGTGTAGACTCATTCGAAAGCCAGCCACCTGTGCAAGGCCACACAAGATTTCCAAACCGTCCCACATCGTTGAATATGTCTAACTCATTGCTCCACCCCCTCGCCTACTTTGATGTGTTTGATTGGCTAATCTGTTGGTCATACATTTTAGACTATCATTCGTTAGCCCCCATACAAGGCCACACACAGACTTCATACCACCCGCGTCATTGAGCATGGGCCGTCCAGGTCCAACTCATCGCTCTATCTCCTTGCCTGCTTTGAGGCTTTTGATTGGCTGATCAGTTATCTATTCATAGTACACATGAATCAAAGAGGTGGGATTAAATTTGGAATAAGCAATAACAGTGACCTACAATATGTCTATGAACTAAAGACAAGTGATATGAGTATTTTTATTACAATTTAGTAGGCATTTTTTACCGTTTTTTTCACTGACAAGTTGCCGACATACCGAGCATTTAGGCAACAGGGAGTTTTTGTGAAAGGGCATACAGTGTGACGATTTTGATAGAAAAAATTTGGTTTCACCCGAAAAGCGCATATTTAGGCAAAACGGGCATGCAGGTGGAGGGCACTCTCGTGAAAACTACTGTATTTTTAAATAAATATACACCCTAAGTTAACCACAAAGATTCAAAGGAATTTAGGTGTAATTCCGGAGATGCTATTCTGAGTTTACAAAACTACTTTTGCACTTTGCCAGAAAGGCTAACAATCGGCAAACTTTCTGTTATAAATGTGCCTTCATGTGGGTGAAAACTGAAATTGAATTATCAATGTTTTATGGAATATTACGGGCTGTCATTCAAGTCAGAAATAATTTGTGTGGTCAGTCTGTTTTTCGATTTGAAAAGGTTGGCAGCTTTGAATAATGTTTTGTCATTGTCATTTTATGCAAAAGAAATAATACACTTGTGTCTAGAGTAAAGAAGATCAATTTTAACATGTATAAACATCATTAAATGAATTGTTGTGCTTGTAATAAATGAAATAACACATATAATATCAAGCTTGGTCTTTTTGTAGAATATAAAAGCATCAATTTAGAAAGATGATAAAAGACATAACATGAGTATGTAAATGTACTGGTACAATGGACAATAAATTGTCTTTTATCTTTTTAAAAATATAATACAAATAATAAAGAAGGAAGAAAAAGCAAATAAAACAAAGCTAATATAAAATGTGTTGAAGGAATTGTCATTGAAACATTACAAATCATTTGTAGGTTTGAAATGTATGTATTTTGGTCTGTTTTTTTTAGACTTGCTCTCCTAGCTCAGCGAGCAGAAATTTCTCTTATTGAGAAAGTGAAGAAGGAACCTACGACCCCATCTCCTACTCCTTCCAAGTCAAAGAAGGTTCAAAGAATTAAGGCACTCTCGCCTAAGATTCAACGGGACGAGCAGCTCGAGGTAACTTTTTATAATCTGACTTTACACCCGTCAACATGTCAGAAAATGTTTTCATGTGTGGTCGCTGAATAATGTAAATTTTCACCGTGAAAGGTGTGTTATCCTACGCCATTAGAACATACAGAGATGAGCAATACCTCAATTCTTTTACATACATACTTTTCTATTACACTTATCTTTTTAACTCACTGAATACTCGCCATTTTGGATTAGTCAGATGAAGACCACCAGACGTTTTAGTATGTTCTTTAAAAGAATCACAAAATTTTGTTGATATAACAAGTTGTCGATGTATGAGAGCAACCAATAAAATAAAGGGACACCACCAAAAAAAAACCTTAATACAACGTCAATCGAAGGTAATGTATGGTCCTAAAAAGGACCAATTTTGAAGAGGGTGAGAGCATTGCTGGCTTCTATTTTGCTGGTGTGAAGAAGTCATTGATGGTCGTCTATTTCTGTATGTAGGAATCATTTCACACACCTTGTCTTCTGCCTGTGCAATCACGCCAATCAGTGTGTCACATTTGGTGTGCTGCTGAGCAAAGCGCTTCAAGGTCTCAATGACTGCTTTTGCTTCCTTGTTTGAAACAAGTTCAGTTGGTGGGTCAGTCTGCTCATCTTCATCTGATTCAGGTGAAGGCTCTTCCATCAAGTCAGCAACGATTGCGTCGATGGATATTTCATCGGCGACTTTGACATTTTCATCGATGTTAACATAATCTTCTGGGTTTGTTTCAATCGGGAGGATGTCACTGAGCCTTTCAAACAATTTACCGACCTTTGATGGACATTTACATTGTCTGTAGACTGATTATTGTCTGCACAGACAAAATCGGGAAGTCAATATAAGGGGTTTGAGTCAAATTTACGTCGAAATAATAGTGTTTTTTACTAATAATATATAAAGAAAAAACGGGACTTTTATATGACGTTGTTATATGCAGGATGTCAATATATGCGATGTCGATATATGTGGGTTAGACTGTATTAAATCTTTTTTTAAATACACAAACAGCAAGAGGTAAAGATTTGAAGATATCAATTATCTGGGTTTTTTTGTCAGAAATAAACTGAACATGTATTGTTCTCTCTGACCCTCTCTTTTCCCGCTAGAATTTACTGCGACAGTGCCTTGATGATGCCACTGCTCTGACTGGAAGTATACTTGAACAAGGATCTGCTTCTGCAACTGATGTAAGTTGCCTGCTTTAACATGAAAAGTTTAGTCGAATAATGACTTTACAGAGAAGAAAATTAGATTTAAAATACTAGTTTTCATTCCTCTTAGGGACTCGGTGGTCCAAAGGTAAAGTATCGGCCTCTCAACCAAAAGGTAATGGTTTGTGCCCTGACAGGTTGAAAAATGTTCTCAATATATTATTTTTCACATAAAACCCACCCCTGTGATCCTGGTCGGTGGATCAGCACCTAGTCCCATCTGAGACGGACAATAAAACGTAGGTTCCGTATGCAGATATCAAAACTCTGCATGTTAAAAAGATCCTTTGGCTGTTTACAGGGCAAAATTTTAAAATCCTACCAAAAACCCTGATACTATTTAGTTGCGGAAGTGGATTAAATCACAATCAAAGTCTTTCCTCGTGAACATCATTTTCAATGGTATATCTCTGTAAGTAATATACTTCATGTATTTGTGTGTGTATATATATATATATATATATATATATATATTAATATAGATTGTATGTGCTAGAACTAGAAGTAAGTTAGCTCTAAACATCATTGATAATGATATCCATTTCAAAATCTTCAGATTCCTTCGAGGTCAATAAACTTAACATCAAGAATTTGGAGAGCATCTTTGATCCTAGCCTTGGCCTGACAATGAAAGGAACGGATCTCATGCCATGGCTGTTGAAGCTTTTCCCATAACCTCCACCTTCTCTGTGATAGCGGAACTAAATTGTTGTTGTTGTTATTGTTGTAATAAATACTTTGGGTTTCCTTTTGCTTTGTTTGATATTTTGACTTGATATTTTTTTGTTTTCCAAAGGGAAGATTTTAAAGAAATGCGTTTTTATTTTGTTATAACAAGCAAGCCCCACATTTACTATTTTATTACCAATGTGCGGATAGAAGCAATTGCTGAAAATATTTATTTAAAATGACTTGCTAATTACTGAGAAGAAATTATCATAAAGTGAACACGATTTATTGCTCTGTACGGTCTATTTATGCTTCAATGATGCTTTGAAGGATATCAGAAATCATGTCCATTATTTCCTCATGAATATGTTTTACTAAGTTGAAGTGTATAGTGTGTTATTTTTAAAAAAAAAATGTTTTGTTTCCTTGGTTTATATTTTATAAAGTTTTCTCTCCATCCGTAACTATTTCTCAGCATATTATAATTATTCTACAAACATGAGTTGTGCTTTTTTTTTAATATACGCATCACTGTTTTTGTTGTTGACATATAGAATTTGTAACAGTTTGAGCCCTTGCACATGTGTTGATTTTACAAATAAAATATATAGGATAGTATGCACTACATACTACATGTACTATCATATACATAACTGATGTTTTATTTCATGGGGGGGGGGGATCCTGAGCATGTTTCTTATTATTATTTGATATAGACAATTTTAACCGGCATGTCTAACTTAGCTAAAAAGGATATTACAACAACAAAAATTATCATGTGGTTGCCATGGGGAACGCCGCTTATCTTGCATTTTCATTGCGAAAATAACACCTTCATTTCAAATAGGCTTTTTCAGTTATATAAACAAATTTGGCTATAACTTTGCACACACAATATTCGGTTCAATAAATTTTTGGAAAATGCATATAGCAACCTTTCCAATTTTTGGCAAATTTAATCAACAAAAATCCCTTTTGCAAAAATTTAAAGAGATATCGAAAAAAGCTACGAAGTTATAGATGTTACATACCAAATTTGGGGGCAATCAGACAATGAATAAAAAAGTAGATCGCATATCACTGTCAAAAAGTAACATTTTAAGAACATCGCATTTTTAACTATTGTTTCCGTTATTTTAATGTTTTTTCGCATATAAACAATTCAAAATGATAATATAATACTTTGAACCGTAATATTCGGCCGATCTTAGCTAATAAGACAATAATTCATCAAAAGTAGATTTTTCGGAGAGTACTTTTGTGGTAATTAAAATGAGTACCAACTTGTAATATTTTAGACAAAATTGCGGGCTTTTATGGTACAACCAATATATTGTATCATTTCTAAAAAATCGTATGAAAATAAAAGAATCGATACTGAGCCTTTGTTATGGTATGAATGTCAAGGGAATGAACTGCTCCATCCAGTGGGGCAATAAAAGTTTTGTCCCATTTGTGGTAAAACTGCCTCCCCCTCCCCCCCCCCCACCCCAAGGGACATAATTTTTGTCTGTCCTCAATTACGTCTTGTTGACTTGGGAAGTGAAAAACATTATGCACACATGAAATTGAAATACTGATGATGTTGATTTTTAAAAAATTCATAGGTGATATTTGTTCTCATAATTGTTTTGATAAGATTTTGTGAGAAATCTCAGACATTGATAGATATTTTACAGCATTATGTCATTATAAAAATGGAATTAAAAAACCTAACATTAATTAAACTCGCTGTTTTTTCTTAATCGCATTATCTGTGACACAAGCTAAAACAAAAGGATGAATTTGGTGACAGTGTCTTGGAATGTAAATGTACTGTTTGTTTTGACACTTTTTTTGTTTAGTTTTGTTTGTTTGTAATATTCGTGAGTTACCTAAGGAAGCTACTCAAGCATCATTCAGCTGGTTTTTACCTAAATGCCCAATGCCCCACTGCTGAGACCATTTATGCATGTCTATCAGTATCGGCATGACACTCGTCTTTTAAAACTCATCAAAGATATCTGCTGGCACTTTTTTTTTCTTTGTAGATAGACAACTTACTTAATTTCATATCGTCATTTGAATGTTATCAATAATAAAATGATGCTGAGTGACTGATAGTGATAACCAATGACTTGGTCTTGCTGCAAATGCAATGCACTTGAAAATGGTACACCAATTGATTTTCCGAATACAAAAGTAGATGCGGTTTTCAACTGTGCACATCACTAAGGCTTGGATTTGAATAGGAACAATTACCCTTTCAAAAAAGTGATCAGGTTGTGAGGTACTCCATTAACAAGGAAAAACGCTGCAGACACCTTTGCTGCTTCTTTTGCTTCTAATTAATTGATTGTTGATTCTGCTATAACTATAATTACTTGTGGACATTGACGACACAGGTTCAAGCATTTTCTCTTGACTAAACATTATTCTTTTATTACGATTTTGATTCTTTAGACTAGGTACTCACTCATGATGTAATTAATTTCGACAAAACTAAAAGAAACATTAAAAAAAGTTTTTTCTCATAATTTCTGAGTTAAGGAACAAAAAGCAGAGGAAGGCAAAGCTGAACACACATAAAATGTCTTAACAACTGGACCACAAGTAGAAACATCAGCAACAACTTCATCAGATTCTTGAATGACAGAGAAGAATGGAGATCCATGATAGCCAATGCCTGCCTCAGACTCTGCATATGAAGAAGAATAAGAATTTCTGAGTTGTTTTATGATTGGACTTTATTATGTGATGTGTGGTTCCAACTACCATTTCATTACATGTAGTTTGGTTTCATTGAAAGTTACCAGTCTCACCAAGTGTGGTGATCTCACCAGTGAATTCAGATTTTAATTTGTTTGATTCATTGACATATACCCCTTCCACCACATACGGTGATCTCAGGGTAAATTTAGAGGAAACAGTAAAATGGTAGATGAGTGAAAGAAAAGAAAAAGGACCTACCAATAGCCTTGTCCAATCGCCCATGGATGAATTTAGAATCATAGGAGTAATCAAAGTAAAAGACATAAAAGACATGTGATAAAATGAATGGATAGAAGTAGAACCTACCAAATGGAGCCATGAACCATCCATTCTTAAGTTGGAAGTGACAACCAGTTTCACACAGTCTCTCCGTAACTGTGGGAGCATGTCTACATGTGCATATGTCTAAATTGTTTAAGATAAACACAATATTTACCTACGACTACAGAGAACACAATAAGAAGAAACTCCCTTTTTCTTAAGGTATCATAATCATCTTTATTCATGAATAAATACTTCAAAAGCAAACAAAGACATGATCCATTTATCATCAGTCTACAAAGAATCAAACAAAACATGATCCATTTATCATCAGTACAAAGAATCAAACAAGACAAAGAGAATCAAAAACAGATGATCCATTTATCATCAATCTTACAAAGAATCAAACAAAGACATGATCCATTTATCATCAGTCTTACAAAGAATCAAACAAAGACATGATCCATTTATCATCAGTCTACAAAGAATCAAACAAAGACATGATCCATTTATCATCAGTCTACAAAGAATCAAACAAAGACATGATCCATTTATCATCAATCTTACAAAGAATCAAACAAAGACATGATCCATTTATCATCAATCTTACAAAGAATCAAAAAAGATATGATCCATTTATCATCAGTTTTACAAAGAATCAAAGATATGATCCATTTATCATCAGTTTTACAAAGAATCAAAGATATGATCCATTTATCATCAGTTTTACAAAGAATCAAAGATATGATCCATTTATCATCAGTTTTACAAAGAATCAAAGATATGATCCATTTATCATTTTACAAAGAATCAAAAACAGATTACAAAGAATCAAACAAAAACAGGATCCATTTTTTCATTAGTCTTACAAAACAAACAAAAAACAAAGACATGATCCATTTATCATGAGTCTTATAAACAATCAAACAAAGACATGATCCATTTATCATTAGTCTTACAAAGAATCAAATCAAAGACATGATCCATTTATCATCAGCCTTACAAAGAATCAAACAAAGACATGATCCATTTATCATCAGTCTTACAAAAATCAAAACAAAGACATGATCCATTTATCATCAGTCTTACAAAAATCAAAACAAAGACATGATCCATTTATCATCAGTCTTACAAAAAATCAAAACAAAGATATGATCCATTTATCATCAGTCTTACAAAGAATAAAACAAAGACATGATCTATTTATCATCAGTCTTACAAAGAATCAAACAAAGACATGATCCATTTATCATCAGTCTTACAAAGAATAAAACAAAGACATGATCCATTTTTCACCAGCCTTACTAACAGGGCTCACAGCACTCGCAAAACAAATTCTGAGATTCTATTACAGTGGTGTCCACCTAAGAACCCGGTCCTGAGGAGACAAAAGCAGCAGGTTCTTAGGGGGTTGAGTTCTAAGGTGAACTCCAACATACCTTGCATTTTTGCTTCATTATTATTGTATATTATATCGTGTCTGTCAGTCGGTGTCTGGCAAGCCTATCTGACATAGTACCTATATTTAGTGTATGGACCAATGCAATAGACATCCCACCCGTCTTTCTATCATTCACTTGCTATATATCACAGGTTATCGGCAATTATTAGCATTAAATTGAATGTAAATTATTGGTTTCATGACTCCCACCTCACGATCAGACCAAGTTCTGAGACAGACTGAGCTGTAACTCACTGGATCTTAAGGGGTGGTTTTAAATAAGGAAAATCTTTTTTGTGTGGAAGTAGTGGGTTGAGGTGGTCCGGGTTCTAAGGCCGACAGTACCAAGCTTTGTTGAAATTTGTCAACGGGTACAAATCAATATTAATATCCAAATTTTCATGTTGGAAACCAAAAACTCCAAAACAATCAAAGGAAAATCACAACATCAATATTAATATTGGAAATTAATTTTCATGTTGGAAACAATGATTAAGAGTTTAAAATGATCACAATCATCAAAAATCATCCACAGGAAAATATCAAAATGTGTTGGAAACCATAAAGTTTAAAATGATCAAATCAAAATGAAATCATAAATAACACACAAAAACAATTAATAAAAAGAAGACAGACAGTCTTTTCTAGAGTCTGTCTGACAGATGACATGACACACACCATTGCAACCTACACAATTTGTATTACGCATGTGCTCACAATCACAATAATATACATGTATTTCACAAATGTTGTCTTTTGCATCATCACACACTTCTTCATTGGCATTTTGAATTGATTTGATTTTTTGATTTGCCCACACCCACAACTAAGGCGATCTTAGGGTTTTTGGTAAGATTTTTTATTTTGCCCAGATTGCCCTGTAAATAGTCATGTTTAACGTGCGCAGAGTATTGTCATCGGCACACAGGACCTCCTTTTTATCGTACGCCTCCCATAGGACTAGGTGTCGATCCACCTATCTGGACCAGGGAGTAGATTAAAAAACTCGAGAATACTTTTCAACCATTAGCAGAGCTTGAACCCACGACCTTTGGGCTGAAAAGCCCCCCTTCATTGGAAAGAAACTATGAAAATCCATGGGACTCTTTAATAAATAATCATTGCTCGTTTGATGCTTCAGACGGTAACAGTAACACATAATCGTTCTATTAGTAATAGTATCATTTATTCACTTTCTCCTCTTTATCTACATCTAACCCTATTCAAAACATAGTATAAAGTAAGCATTTTTCAGGGTGAAGACCACCCCCATCTCAATCTTTCCTAAAAGATAAAACATAAAACATGAATACCAGTAGTACGAGCAATGAAGGTATAAACAGAGACAATGTTTCCTACTTGTGGTTGTTTTCTGATAAACTACTTGCTCGCAAAGAGAATAATCAGTCAAGTGTACTTTCCCTCTTAATCTTAATACATGCACATTATTAAATGTTCTCACATTACTCACAATAAACTTTGCTGATGCAATGCCTTTAATACATTTGTGACAGGACATTGAATCAACTGTGACCAATGGTTCATGAACAACACATAATACCAACAACAAAAAAAAGGTTTAAACACATCATTCAGAAACAAAATTAAATTGGCTTGATGTATCAATTTGAAAACTCCTGCATGTCATTTTCCTATTCAACATTCAAATTTGAGTTCTCATTCTAATTTATCAAAAGAATATCAGCTGTCATTTGTTTGGTTGTTTAATTGGAATTTAATCCGTCCCACCATTTGCGGTGATCTCAGGGAGAATTAAGAGGAAACAGCAAAATGAAGAGATAAATAAAAAGATGAAAGGAAAAGAAGTAGTACCTATCAGCAGCATCCGTCAAACGTCCAGACAGCTGTCATACCATGTGTATTCCAAAGGTTGGCTATAACCCGATGTCCTACGATTTATTTGTTTAATTGACATTTACCATGTCTACCATAAGCGGTGATCTCAGGGTGAATCAAGAGGAGTCAAACGAAATGGTACAAATAAAAGTGAAAGAGTAAAAAGAAAGAAGTAGGACCCCAGCAATGCTTGCCAACCACCCACCCTATTAATTAGACACAGAAATGGATAGAAAGATAGACTGGCAAAATGAAAGAAATACAGACAAACAAACACACACATCCACTTGCACCTGTACAAAAACAGACAACTTAAAAAAAAAGAAAGAAAAGACGAGGAGGTCAGAAAGACAAGGAAAGAAAGATTTTCAAACAGAAGGAAAATGACATAAAAATATGAATGATTTCAAAAAAATGTGTTCATGTAATAGCGACATTGAATAAAACAATATTTCATTGCATAAAAATTAAGAGGAAAACAAGGTGGATAGGTATCAACATCAATAAATGTGTTTCAAGTGGAAATGTTTTCAATGTTGAAATTTAAGATAAATATATTATAATTATATATCTTTAACGTTCACTTTCATTCAAGACCATGACTTTGCAAAGTCTTTTGTTTCTTAAAGTCCTTCAAACTACATTACATGTACAAGCATAATAGTAAAGTCGGCGCTGCCTATAAGCACATCGTCCTCAAGCACGCTTCAGTCTAAAGCATGCAAAATTACTCTTATCAATTTTTTGCTATATAAATTACATGATTTTATTCCCATAGTTCGACCTCAAGCACACTTCAGCGATAAGTACGCTCCAGTCTTCTCCCGAACAGTGTGCTTATTGGCAGCGTCAACTGTATCAGATGTTACACTGATTGTCTTTTTCAACTTTGCAATTTATATTGTTATGTTACATCATTCATCCTAAAAAAAAATGAAACATGTGCTCAATATAAGGATAACGTTCAAAGGCATGTCCCTTTTTCTAAAGACCAAACCATGCTTATTGGAATATAGTCGCCACCATTTAGCGCCACTGTGGATAGTGGAACGCTTTGGTCATGAAAAGGTTAAATGACTGTGAAAAAATTGTTTCTATATAAAAGTCACAGGATAGTGCGTCCATCATGGCGGTTTTTGCTTAGCATCACACGGAGATGAGAAGTACAATGCCCAATTCGAGTGCTAAATTTGATGTCTGGAACAAATTCTTTCATGCCACCAACAAATACTGTATTTGTTACACATTTTTATAGCCGATATGACGTCGTGCTGTCTGAACTTCACAGCAAAGGGACAGATAACTCCTGCTAGGCAACTCATTACAAGAGGAGACGGACATTTCCCACATCTCTGTAAGACTGCAACAAAACCGACCATTTCCTAAGACTCTTCTTACACAACCTAGGGCTAAGGAAAGCGGGACTGGTAAGGTGCGAAATATTTTTTTATGATTATGAGTTTAGGTGTGCTCTGAAACGGGGGAAGAGGAGAGGGACAGTTACCTAATGTTGTTTACAATGTACGATTGAACATGTTTATGGAAACAAAGAACACACTTCATGATTGTTCCCCTTTAGAAACGGATACCATCACTTTGGATGGCATCACAGAAAGACAAGGGGAACAGACCCCATGACGCTAAGCCACGGTGACTGTATTTCTAAGAAATACTGATAGAGAAAAACAACCAACTATATGCAATCCATTTACATCCACACACACACTGCCTTACATGTCATTGCATGGCCCAATGATTTGTTATGAATGCTCAATGACAAAAAGCTCACCAGTAACAGACTAAAAAGTCAAAACAACATAAACAGATGTAAATAATAATAATAATAATAATAATAATAATAACAACAACAATAAAACTATCTCTTATGCAGCACTGCCTGGGCTGGACGTATCCAGGAATGTACATAAACTCAAGACTGCACATGATCGGCAAAAATCTGTAAATACGTTGCTATTTTAGATGGCAGTTGTTCCATGCCTCCCTTTGAAAAATCATTTATTGACTTGAGTGTTATCTCTAGCTCTCAAATTTGATCTGCTCTGTCCTAATTTAAACAATATTGCCAAACTGAATGTTTATTATCTAAACCAGGGGTCACCAAATTTTTCTCAAAATGGGTCTGATAATTGAGAGAATGCCAACCACGGGGCCTGATAACTATTTTGTTCAATACATTACAGTGAATACATAAAGAATAAAGACAACAAACGTACTGATTTTTCAATACACGATATACAAAATACATAAAGAAAAATAGAGATAGCAAACATATTTTCCAAACAGTCATCAAATTAAGTGATGTTGTAATAAGATAGTTATATCAGATCTAGTGAGCATATATCTGAATCTGACAAACCAAACAAACAAAAATTTGAGATTTCCTGCATGGTAGCATGGCGACAGCCGGACGAATTGATTGCGCAAATGGGATCTGGCCTACAGGTCATA
Organism: Doris montereyensis; assembly: GCA_037039925.1. Lineage (NCBI taxonomy): Eukaryota > Metazoa > Mollusca > Gastropoda > Nudibranchia > Dorididae > Doris > Doris montereyensis. The sequence goes on along the minus strand of JAXRKP010000113.1, from coordinate 153,183 downwards.
GTTTGGTGACCCCTGATCTAAACCAACATACTGAGGTTCACATTGTATCCCCATATCCCATCCGACCCTTCCTCCACACCATATGCTTCCTCACCCTCAAATTTTCTTCTTCTTCACACAAACATCTCACACTTTGTCATTGCTTAAATTCAATCATTTACAAGTGTTGCTTGTCTTCTACTTTTTCTTGTCCAGTAAACTGGGTTTGATACCACAAGACATCTAAGTTTTCAGCCAGTACATACAAGGCACAGAAAAGCAAGCCTAGCTTTGCAACCCCAATGCACTTAATGAAGCATTCACAGTAATGATAAAAGTGGGTCTGAAAATGAAAGCTCTCTCATATGTAAAAACTTGAACTTGAACGTAAACAAGTCAACAACAACAAAAAAACAAATCAGGCAAACTCATTGCAAAATCTGAAAACTAAAAGCAAGAAGGAAAGAAAAAAAGTAAAAAAGACTGCAACCCTAGGCAACCACAGTTGTGGACTTCCTACATATGTTCTCCAATGTCACATGCAGCGTAAAAGATTTGAGTCTGACCTAACATTATACTACATTCTTTGTTGCTACACACTCAACACTTACACACTCTAGCCAATCACTCTAGAAATGCCATGATATAATAAAGTGCATGTATTTTAAATGGGTCTATCATTTTTCCTTTTTTATACAATCGGGACTGATGCATCATTAAAGACATACACCAAACTCACATTTAAAAATATAATATGCAGGCAATGTAGGCATTTGAAAATGCTAAACAAAACTCAATCAAATATCACAATGATATGAAAGCACATTTGAAGGGAAAATGGTGGATCACTGCGTCCCTTGGAGACAATACAATATCAATATATGCATTTGTGACTTAGTTGACTCATGATACAGTAGTCTCTTCAAGAACTGGTGTCTATAGGGTGAAAAAATAGGTAATAATACATTGCCTCCTACTCAGCATGCTAATCTGGCAGTTTACTCCTCAGCTGACGCTAGTACCAATTTTCATTCGGTTTGAGTGGAGACATATGTCTGTCACAAGAAACACAACGTCAGACATAGTAGCAGCTTTGTCAGGATTCAAAACCAAGACCTCATAATCCCAAGTCCAGCAGCCAAACGACAAGGCTATCTATGCCCCATACACAGCCACATTTTAAGTATTTGAACAGAAAATGAGAGAAAATCAGTGCCTATGGAAATTATGCGTTGACAATGAAGAATGTTGACACCGTTCAGCAGAAATGAATTATGAAGAAAACATTGAGCAAAAGACGATTATTATAAATATTGTACAATGATACAACACATGATCAAAATTTGGATCAGAACGTCAATCAGATCTTTAGCATTAAAGCACGGAAGGAATGGAGACAGGGTGACGCCTTACATTTTCACTTGACGGTAACATTTGTCTCTCATCATTTCTCTCTCTTGATCAATTCCCATTCCACCTTTCGGTGTATGGGTTCAGATGCCTGACATCTTCTTTCTTCAGGATGCTGTCCTGGCATTTTCTGTTTCTTTCCAAAAATGTTAAATTTCTACTCTTCAATGCCTCTTTTATATCTTCTTCCCACTTTCTCTGAGGTCTGCCTTTTGGTCTTTTACTTTGGGGTTTAGCACTGTACTCTGATTTAGCTATTCTATTGTCATTCATTCTGTTTACATGCCCAAACCACCTCAATTGATTTATTTCTATCTTAGTTTTAATGCCATCTGCTTTGGTTTGATCTCTTATCGTTGCGATTTTGATTTTGTCTCTTTTAGTTTTCCTACTACTCTTCTTAGATATTTCATTTCAGCTGCCTGTATTTTACTGTATTCCCTACTGTCTAAGGTCCAGGTTTCACTGCCATAGAGGAGAGTAGGACTAGGACAATAAACCGTGTTGTATTCTGCCATTTTGGTTTTTGTTGATAATTCTTGTTTACCTACAAATACCTTTCCTATATGGTTATATATTGCATTTTGCCTTTTGGATTCTCTGGCTGATTTCTTCTCTTAGTTTTCCCTCCGAGTTAATCATTACTCCTAGGTAATTGTAGCTGTGAATTTGTTCTTAACTCTCCCTGTCCAATTTAAGATTTTGTGTTTTAGCTTCCCTGGTTACTAGCAATGTTTTGGTTTTCTTTGCATTTACTCTCATTCCTCTTTTATTTAGTTCATTGTTCATAATGTTGATATTCGACTGAAGCATTCCATGGTTGATCCTTTTTGGTGTATTGGTACTAACGTTTCCTTTTCCAGTCATTTGGCACCTGTTTTGACTTCCATGCTTGTTGGAATATTGCATGTAGTAGTTTGTCTGCCTCTCTCCCTTGGTTTTTAATCATTTCTGGATAAACTTGATCTGCTCCTGGGGCCTTTCTAATTTCACTTATCTTATAGCTGTTTGATTGATATATCTACATCTTCAGCTCTCTCATCTTGATTACTTGTTACTCTTACTAATTGATCGTTACTCCTTGTTTCATTCGTTCTGGAGGGATTATGTAAATTGAAAATACTTTCTCCACGCTTCCATGATTTGGCTGTCTTCTTTCATTATTTCTCCTTTGGCATTCTTAATTTGTCGTATTGGGAATGCTTTGGTCTTTCTCATGCTCTTCATTGCCCCCAGAACAGCTTTTGATTTCTCGATAGCTTTCTTGAAGTCTTTGTCCACTCTTCCCATTGTTGCTGTTTTGCTTTCCTCACTTCCTCTTTGGTGATAGTTATTTTATTCACGTAATCTATCCTATCCTCTGGTCTCTTTGTTTGCAAGTATTTCTTCCAGGCATCCTTCTTTTCTTTGATCTTAGTTTTGACATTCTCATTCCACCATGCTGTTCTTTTCCCATCTCCTTTAATTTGTTTCCTACCACAGACCTCTTCAGTACAACTGAGGAGTGTTTCTTTATACATCTGCCACTTTTCTTCTATTGTGCTATCATCATTCAGATCCATCTGCCTTTCACTGATACACTTTTTTATCCTAAATTGGTCTATCTTTTTTACTATTAGTTTATTTAGCTCCTCTATTTTGAGTTTAGTAGCTTTCTTCTCTTTCCTTTTCTGTTTGTTTTCTTCAGCCAGTAATCTCATTTCAGCAATCACTAAATGATGATCACTAAATATTTCTGCTCCTCTGCTTACTCTTGTATCCAATGTACTGTAAAAAAAGAGAGCTGTTCACTATTATGTAGTCTATCATTGACTTTTCACACCGGTCTTCATTTACTCTTGTGTATTTGTAGATATATATATCTTTATGAGGAAAAAATGTGTTGGCTATCTTCATGTTATTCTTTAGGCAAAAATCTATTAGTCTCTCGCCATTTGAAGAAGTTGTTGTCTCTCCTTCTTTACCTATTACTTCTTCTGATGTTTCTATATTGTTGCCTACTCTAGCGTTTCAATCTCCTAAAAGCATTAGTTCCTGTTTGGGTTTAAGATTCTCTGCAGCTATTTGTAAATTGTTTTTGAAGGTATCTTTTTCTTGTTTGGTGACGTCTTCGTTTGGTTCATAAGCTATCAATAATTTAATTTCTCTTCCGTTTGGTTTAATATTTACCTCTAATAGCCATGGGCTTATAAATTTCCAGCTTTCTAGTAGCTTTTCATGCCTTTTATGTACTAGGAGACCTACTCCTGCTCTAGCTCTATCTTTGACATCTACTCCTGAGAAGATTAAAATATTATTTGGTCCTTCATTTTCTATTCTTTGTCCTTTTTCTTTGTTTCTATCATAGCCAAAATGTCTACTTTGAATTTTTCCATTTCTTCAACTATTTTCTAACGTATTACCCTAACATTCCATGTTCCAAAAATCACAGTCCGTGTTTGTTTCCATATGTCATTGAAAGGTCAAGGCGGGTATATTATATTCATTTCTCTGCATCAGTTAGGTTTTGGATAAGCAGGGGATTAGCCCACTGTACCCTAGGTAGATAGTGGGGCTGCCACCTTGATGCCCCCTACCAGGCCTTGTTATTTTCTGTCAGGGTTAACGCCCTTAGGCCTTGGTCATTCAATACCAGCATGCAAGGCGCAGGTTGTTATTTTCTGTCAGGGTTAACTCCCTTAGCCTTTGGTCAGTCAAGACTGACCTGCAAGGCAGCAGGAGACTCATGGAGGGCGGAATCATCTACTCCCCGTACAAGTGCTTACCTGCCCACTGCCCGGGTCTCTCATCATGATATATTATAATGGATGTGGATGTACAATTTGCATTAAATTACAGAAAACACAAGACTGAAATGTGAAATATTTTCAAAATTGTTTTGTTTTTAAATGGAAAACAACAAAACAAAATAGCATTAAAACTGCCTATATAGTGTAATGGATGTTTGTTGAATAAACGTATCTGTTGAATTTATGAGAATATAATCTTTTAGCTTAAAATACTGGCTTTTCATGATAGACTCAATGCAAAGGTTCTATGGCTTACACATCATATTGTTCAAAGTAATTTCACAGACAATACTTTTATTTTCATATCAGGACTCTAAGCAATTAAATTTTTTTTCAACATCGAAGAATGTGGAAAGACATATTTCCTGATCACTAATGGAAAATAATATGAATAAAACTATTCACACTTAGCAGCATGGCAAGTTCCATGATATTCCATGTGTAATCCAGAGAATTTTATTCAAATCTTTCACTTTGGGTTCAGTTGTGACTGACATTTATAAAACTTATAATACACAAATATCTGTATGATATATGTGTAACAAAATCACAAATTTCAAGGAATGAAACAGGATAACGCTGATTTAAACCATTTCTTACAGAGTGATGCATACATATTATAATTGTGTAATAAAGCCATGACTTTAAAATAAACAAGACCACACCTTTGATTCAAATCAACTTTCATGAATAATTATGCATGTTACACAATCGTGTAACAATAGATAAAGCAACTATTTCTGAATAAATAACTTTGAAAGATCTCTCGGGTGTTGTAGAAAAAGTATGTACATTTATCTGTCATTATCAACTTTCAACACAAACTCCACATATGCATCCGTTTGGTGAAAGCAATTTCAATATGCTTCAATAAAACAAAACAAAAGAAGATTCTACTTAACCTTATTTTTGAAGGAATCCAAGAATGCTGTCAAGAAGGAAGGAAAAGCTCTGTTAGAATATATCTCTTGTTTACTTTGACATATAATAATTCAGGCTAAATCTTTCCAGCAAGATCGAATAAAATTTTCTTAAAATATACATGTACTTTAATTCGACAGCAATTAAGTAAATGATCTACACAAATTATTGATGCCAAAAACAATTTAGAAAGGAGAGTGAGAGAGAAATTCCAGATTTAAACAAAGATTTTCTTAACTTCTATGAAAAAATCACTTGTAAAATGAAACACATAATTTTAAACATGAACAAGACAACAGGAGCTGCACAGTGATAACAAATGTAGGCACGAACAGTTTTCCAAATTCATTTGAAGTGTCAACATGTACCAAATGGATGACATTTTAAGAAATAACCATTTTACTCTGTGACATGACCACTGTACCCCATTAGACATTTTTAAGTGAATGACCTGCTTTCCTTTTTCTTCCCATCACTTCTTTATTTTCTTAGAGTTAAAAAACTTTCTCATTTTAATTCAGCAGATTATATGAAAGCATGCTACAATATTTTATAGATTGTTTAAAGGTTTTTATGCTTAACTTTGTTCTGCATACTTTCCATTAAAACGATAAAAATGTCCTGGTTGAAATAAGCGCATGTTTAAGTAGTCTCTATTTTTCTCTTTGAAATTTACCCCGTTCACCATTGCAGTGATATCAGGGTGAATTAAGAGGAAACAGCAAGATGAAAGATAAGTGAAACAAGGAAAGGAAAAGAAGTAGGGCCTACCAACAACGCCCGCCAACCACCCGTGAAGTAGTCTCAAATTGACTGTGCAGGACTGGCTTCAAAAAGGAAAACAGAAAGAAAAAAACCGAATTCAGATTGTTCATCACTTCTGAGTTCAACTAGCATACATATAAATGGTGTCTTTATCTGTCCAGTGAATTCAATCTTGAGTCAGAAAGAAAGAGGGGAACGTACCTCTGCCATCCACTTTAATCATGAAATATTCTTGGCACAAAACCTGTACTTTATTTCAAAGTCACGTAACCACTAATGTACACAGATAGAATAGGTAAGCAGATGATGTGCTATCGATAACATTCCCTGGATAACAGGTCATCATCTTTCGGGATTTCAACTGTTTCCAAAGGAGAAAGCCGCCTCCTTGAAGTGAAAGAAATGTACAAATATAATATCTGATATAAAATGCTTTAACCCAACAATCAAAAATACATGAATGTTTTCACAGTAGATCACAGTGTAAACAGCACAAAAAAAAAAAAGTCATATAAAAAAAAAATGCAAACAAATATGACAGAGCATATCGTTAGTGAAACTGTCTAAATGCATAAGTCCACGATGTATGGGATATATGAGATTTGTCCTTAAAATAATCAAACCCATGCTTCTTTTGTGTTCTCAAAAATATCCGAGGCCTTGAACCAATAGAAAAGCTCATTTTACGCATGACGATGTGATCTAAACAAAGATTTCCATTATTCTTTAAAAAAACATAGCCTAGATTCGATCATTTATGATGTCTTTTGCTTCTCCTGAAAAAATTACGTCAGACTAACTTATGCGTTTTGGCAGTTTCACACACGATAATTATATATATACAATTCTGAGTTGATCGTTATTTGTTCACCAAAGGCTCTGTTGTCAGGCCACTAAGAATAACCATATTTTGCAAGTAGGTTTTAAGTGATCCCAAGATCGTTTTCATTCAAGGAATTTATTGCCCAGATGTGACGTTTAATTATTAAAATTTTCATCGTTTCCCGTCTTTGGGTACAATCTTCATTCGCCTAAGTCACCATTTTGAACAGGTTTTATAATTACAAAGTTGGAATAGTACCGTTCACGCCCAACTAGACCTCTGTGACCCCAGTATCGAAATCTGACATAATCTCATAATCATACTTGGTGTAACATGCTTGCAATATATAAATATCATATGAGAGATGGGGCTCACATGGAGCAAGTTTGGTAGGATAGCCCAAACCAGAGGGACATGGAATTCGCTTGGACGTGGCCTATACTAAGCCAGGGGCAAGAGGCATTGATGATGATATAATATATAAGAATTTCATCGGCAGCCTAGTGGTCAGGCTGCGTACTTGAGATCATGAGATCCTGGGTTTGAATCCTGTAATGCTAGGTCCGATGTGTTGTCTTGTTCCTTTTAAAATTTAAACTTGACACTCATTTGACCACTCAACCAAGGTGCACAGACTAGCATTTTCTCCAAGAGGCAATGTATTATCACCTATTCCACTTCATGGCTTTGAGGCAACCATAGGTGTTAGGCAAGGATATTTGCTTTCTTCCTTTCTTTTTTTCCTTGCAATAGACTGGATAATGAAGAGTCACAAAAGTAGGTCAGAATGGAATCCAGTAGACCCTTTGGACATGTCTGGAGGACTCTGACTTCGTGAGACGATCTTGCGTTCCTTTCACACACCCAAGAATATATCGTCGTTGAAACCGTCTAAACTCGCTAGTCCGGAATATATGAGCTTTGTCCTTAAAATTATTAAATGCATCCTTGTGTCATGTCTTTATAAATATTGGAGGCCTTGAACCAATAGAAAAGCTCATTTTACCCACAGGATCTAAACAAATATTTCCATTTCTTTTTCCAAAAAGCATAGCATGGTGTTCAATGGTTTATGACATTTTTAGCTTCTCCTTAAAAATTGCCTCAGGCTTTTAGACAGTTTCACCGACGATATACAAAACAAAACCAACGCCTTAAAGAATATTTCAGTGCAGGTTTGCCTCAGTATTAACAAACCAAAGACAAAAAAATGAAAATTAATACGGAAAACCATACAAAGTGCATGATCAACCACTTAAAGAAGACAAAGAATTTACCTATTTGGGTACAAGGTGAATTTTAACTGAAGAACCGATTTCGACATAATAACGAGATTAGGAAAGCATTTCACCAATCAAAAACTTATGGAAAGACAAAGGAAATATCCACGAGAAGAAACTCAAAATGATCAAATCAAACATGAGGGCAGTACTTTTATATAGAGTGAAAACATTGAGAATGAACAAAACAAGAACAAAAATCAACGTATTGGGCATTCATTGGAGTGAAACGATTAGCAATGTTGAGTTGTGGCACAAAACAGGCGAGGAAGCTATTGAAGGATAAATCACTAGATATTGTTGGGGGATGCATTGAGAATGCCACAGATGAGCATCACAAGACAAGTTCTCCGTTGGAAACCACAGAGTAAAAGAAAGAGGCGCGATTTAGAGGCATGTGGAGACAAGAGACGGGGACAACTGGAATCAAATGCACAAGATTACTGCCTATGACCTATGCCTCTATCCAAGGGACAATGGGTGATATATTATATTAACTTCATACTACAGAAACATCGACAAGCTCCAGCTCTATGAGCAATTATGGCCTTACGGGAAACCTAAACTTTTTTCTTTACTTGCCTAGAGTAAATCAAAATACAGAATATCAAATTAAATGTCAATGATGACAACACATTTACATTTCAAGCGTCTCAGCTTAGATTTTAAATAATTCTTTTTTGTTCCAGATTATACGATCACATCTCAAAAACTTGAAATTGCTTTTTTTACTAACTTGTCAATGTTTTAGTCAAGTAACAATATTTTCATATTCCGACATGATTTTCAACCAGAAAAATTGAAAGGAAAAATAAACCTCAGATGACAATGAATAAAAATGTTTTAAAATATCATCAAATGGCTCTAACTCTAAACAAATACAAGTAACACCACTATCCATGCAACAGATAATTGTAGAAGATGAAGAGACATGTCGGCCAATGCCAGCCGGCAAGACACATATTGAACAGAGGAAACTGAAGCTGCAACGGCTATTTCCACTTACGAAAAGACAATCCGATAGAACTTAAAAGCCACATAAACAAACAAAACCAGAAAATATTTTACTAGGATTAATAACAGATAGAAGGAGGTGGAAAGAGTGTTTTTATTAAGAGAAAGTTTACGAGTTGAAAAAAGGGGCCTAGCATGTTGCGAAAGGATTCAAAGCCTATATCTCTATAAAATTTACCCAAATGAAATATTTTATACAAAGAAAATCTAAATTCAAACTTAAGGAGATTGGAATTGTTTTAATTGCAAATATAGAATCTTAAAAAACTTCTTTTTTTTGTAGTCAACTTTATTATTATTTATTTTCCCATGTGTCTGCCCCAAACTCAATTAATTTTTCAGTAATGCCTGAGCATCTCACTCACCTTCCTCATCTAATCGAAAGCAATGAGACACAACATTACTGTAAAACATACAGTGATGTCCATTATTGACGGAAGAAAGGCACTTGCTACAGGGCTGAATGACATGGTATCCAACAACTGATCCACTGATGAGATGATATGAAAAAATAAATGGAAAAGTGCTGCTTTTTATCATGATTAAATGAGAAAAGGAGAAAGGCATAGATCATCGATACATTGACTAAGAAAGTTAAAAGACTGACAATTTAACAATTTAGCAAGAGATATTAAACAGATAGGTGGGGGGGGAAAAAGGTATTTTCAATAGTGCCTATTCTCGAATACAGAATATAATACTTACAAGATGTATAAATTCAACTATGACAAAAGTTAGAAAGGGCAAATTTTGTCAGACATTGAGTCAATCATGAGCATAGAACTAATAACCTTTGAAAGCATTCAGCTTCTAAATGAAATTACTTAATATATACAGCTGCTTATTTCCAACAACATATCAATATGTTAAATAAAACATTTTAAGTCTCATAATTGTAGTGTTAAGCACAAAAAGCAACATACTGATTTTAAATAATTTAAAAAATCATACCAGCACAGGCATGCGAAGTTCTGAATCTTGCACTTGCAGTATTTAGCAGTAAAATATTCTGGAATGACTCCAACGGCACTATCAAAGAACAGGAGATAAACAAAAAGATGCTATACTGAAGGAAATTCATATCAAAATCAGAATCTAAACCATCGGTCGAAATAGTAAAAAAATCTTGTTAAAAAAAAAAAAAAAAAAAAAAATAATTTAGTATTTGATGGTTCAATAACTGTGCGTTTAGAAGGAAGATTTGTTTAATTGAAATTTACCCCATCCACTATATGTGGTGATCTCAGGGTGAATTAGGAGGAAACAGCAAGATGAAAGAGAAGTGAAAGGAAAGAAGTAGAGCCTACCAGCAGCACCAATCAACCACCAACCGTTTATAAGAAAGAGCTAATTCTTTTCTTGTATCAAAATTGAATTGCGAAAATATTTTTTATTTTAAATACATTAGCAATATTTTTCTCCCTATTTATAAAAATGAGGGTCATTTAATTCATGTACTTAATAAATAAGAACAGAGAGAATGAAGAGAAAAAAAGCATGCCTATAATAAAAAAAAAAAAGAACAGGGGGATGAGAAACAAAAATATGTTACCCTTACCATTGAAAATAAAATCTTTAATTAAAATGTTTACAACTGAGGAGGTACCTTCTATCATATCTATCAGTAGAAAATAGTTCAGTCTTTCCATCAGCGACCAAGACTGCAAGCATTCCTCGCCGACAAACAGTCTCTCCACACACCTTGCAGTCTAAAATATACACCGCTTTCTTTCCAAAGCTAGGATGTAAATTGGTCAGCACCATTTTCATGGAAGTTTGTATTAGATTTATTTGACTCTTTATAGATGACCTTTTCTCATTGATTCAATCATATGATTTACACTTTCTTCTTACAGAGTCTTAGCACTCCTTTTGAGCTGGAGTCATCAACTGTGAAAATTAAGAAAAGGTTATGAAGTTGCTTTTATTATAATAATCAAAGGATCAAAGAAAGTAGAAAGTTACAATGCACATATGAACCGTTCACTATCATTATTGCAGATGAGCATGAAATTGCTACTCATCACTTCATAAATTCTTAAACTTATAAAAGCTGATAATTAAAATCAGGAGGCTAAAAATAAGTTAATAATAACAATAATACACATATTTAAATCGTGCCAACATCTCATAATATCCTGTTTGGCCATATCGTGTGTGTGAAGAACGGATAGAGTTAAGATGTGAAGATGAAAGAAACAGAGGAGAGGAAAGATGAAAAGAAGGGAAGGGGAGAGGGGGGAGAGAGAGAAAGAGAGACAGACAGACAGCCTTTGTCCCATTGGATCACTCGTTTTACAAGAATTGAAGTCTTCCAGACTCCATCCATGGCTCTTCCCTTGATGTCATAAGTCACACAAAATAAACTAATGTTTTTAATTGACCGGACACGCATCACGTGTGACCAGTTTTATTGCTCCCCTGAGCCCAGTCTCACATTGGCCGTATCCATTGTGCCTTCAGGCCTTTGTGGCAAGCAATGGTCAACCTGCCCGCATGCTCATCATCTAAGAGTTAAAGAATTTAATGGTTTCCAGGAGTCCCGTTAAAAGGGGAGGTCCTATGTACAGATCAAAACACTGTGCACGTTAAAGATCTCTTTGCTGTTTACAGGGCAGTCTGGGCATGTGTGGTGTTCTCACCTCTGACACAAACTCCCTGCTGAGTAAAGGAAATTCTGAATGAGAGGTTAGATCTAATATGATAATAGGCCCTATTATTTTATGGTTACAAGTCATAACTACTAGATCTAGTTTCCTTCAATCTCCAATGAAACAATACACGCACAACATCCACATACCAGCAAAATTACCAACATAAGACACTGTACTTTGTTAGCTTGAAATGATCTAGCCTCATGTTACATGCAACCCACTTTCAAAATCGCACGTTTTGTTACACCCTCTTGGTCAGAAGAGCAGTACAATGCCTGGGCATTTTTCGAAAGAGCTCAACACCAAGCGAAAAATAATATCAGTCAACAGAGAACAAAACCTAAGTCTTCTTCCAGGCCTGTACTAACAGTACACACATCGGCCTTGCCAACCGATGTAAACACCATTGCGCAATGGACGATGAAAAATGACAGTGACGACATGACATAGATTTCTACCCAATATTGAATCGCGACACAAGATATACGGAAAGATAGAAGGGGAGAGAGACACTTTTACACACATGTGACAGACAGACAGAGAGAGAGAGAGAGAGAGAGAGAGAGAGAGAGAGGGAGGGAGGGAGGGGGAGGGGGAGGGGGAGGGGGAGGGGAGGGGGAGGGGGAGGGAGGGGAGAGGGAGAGGAGAGAGAGAGAGAGAGAGAGAGAGAGAGAGAGAGAGAGAAAGAGAAAGAGAGAGAGAGAGAGATATATACATTATCAAATCATGCAAGTCATATCTAGATCTAATGGTGAATCATTCCCATCCACCATTTTCATCTAAGTTGTCACATCCAGGGGAAACAGTGAAATTGTCAAATAATGACAAAATAAAATCATCATTACAGCTAGATCATGTTTAAATTCATTAATTACTCATTACAAAAATTCAAAGTCTATTCTTAATTTAACTGGGACCATGCTCAGGTCCATCAATAACGACGGATAGTGGCAAAATCAATCCATCATTAATGGCGAACCGAATGAGGCACAAGCTTCTTTCACCATTGAAATTAATGACGGATAGTGGGCAAAGTCTATCCGTCATACTTACGAATAGTGATGGCCTTTATATATTGTTGCTAGAGGGTTATGGTTGTGGTGGATGGCGAGGTTGGCTGGGGTAAGAGATAATTTTTAATTCGTTTGTTTGCTTACACTCCTATAATTATAAACCCTGCGTGCGTCTTCGTTTGAGCTGGGTAGTTTTCATTTCGTTTGATGTCAAGACGGATAGTGGCAAAGGACTTAGGAAATTTGATGAACATTGGCGGTTTCTTCTTCCATCCATCAACACATTTGTTTACTTTTATTCCAGAATCTATAACTCAAGCTCCATTCTACTCAACAACCAAGGGGTGCACTTATTTTACGAATGGTAAATAATTTGGCGGTGGTATCTAATGGGCCAGCCACTGCATTTTAAACCGTTAAGTTTTAAGATTTTGTTTCTTCTAGAATGATTATTGGCCAGTTTAGACTAGACCTAGTTTAGAGTTAGATAGGCCTAGATCTATATTTAATATTTTTATAATATATCTAGAATCTAGAGACATCTACTAGATCTAGGTCTACTCTAGAGCTCTATAGATTCTAGATCTTGAATATAAATATATCTAGCTCATCTTGATCTAGTACATAGAGACTTCTAGATCTACCATAAAGAGCTAGATCTAGATCTAGATCTACTGTATCTATATATAGCTATAGGCTATCTAGTTCTACATGATATAGATCTATATAGAGCTATCCATACATATAGCTCTAGATTCTAGCTCTATATGTGGAATCTAGTAGATCTAGATCTAGAATCTAGTAGATCTAGAATCTAGTAGATCTAGATCTACATCGAAAGGTCAAAATAAAATTAAAAGGGCCTTACTTTTATTTACCACTGAAGGTAGATTCTAGATCTACATCTCTGCAACTTAGAAACTTACTGTGATGGGTGTGGTCTCTGCTTGAGATTAAATTATCGATGAAGCTATTTCCATCTTGGCTAAGGCTTACAGATCCTAATTGATTTCACTAGCCTATCATAGTAACACAGATGATATAGATTTCTCGGCAGATTTAGCCTAGTACACGTGATAGATCCTATGACTGAGAAAAGATCTTCTCGACTAGAGACCCTTGTAAAACATCAATGCTAAAAAAGAACTGGAAGGTGAGTTAGTATTATTATAGTATTTTGGTCTGGGTGAAATAATAAGCTTTATTTTCCTTCTTTTCGCAGAACAAGATGTACAAATAAACCAATTATTCAGAACACTTACCAAGAGACAACAAACCCTAAGAGGACCTTGGATACATCGTGGGGCTGGAAGCCATAACAAGCGATGAGACGTGAGTCGGAGGCGAGATCGTTATGATGCCGGTGCCAAATACAAAGGAGACAACCAAGTTATATTCCAGCAGTGCAGGCAATTATCCGATTGGCTCCACACTATCTTCATGTGTATGCGCCTGTTATATTCTAATCTATATAATAAAAACTCAATCACATAGCTTTATCTTCTGTCTTTACACTCAGTGAACCTTTATTATTGCATCATTGGTTTGTTTCTCAAATTAATCATTTCTTTTTTGTACTTATGGGTTGTTTTTGTAATTTGTATTCAAGCTTTCTTTACCAACTCTATCTTCGTTACTATCCATTCTTCCTTCCTTATTTTCTTTCTGGAAGAAACAAAAATCTGACCGAAATTCATACCAAAGAAAGAAAACAAGAAAAAATACATCTCAAAATCATAATTCCTTGCTCTATTCTAGATTTTTGTATTATTTTTCCCTTTCACTTTCACTTTCATTGAATCCTATTGTCATTAATGTCATTGCTCTTTTTTTTATACCTTACAAAAAAAAAAGGTTCCTTGTAGTTATGTTTTAGAAGTCTGTTATACATGTATGTCTAGCATCGGTGGCCTTCCTAGTGTTGTCATACTTGGGATTATGAGATTCTCGGTTGAAACCTAGCAATGCTGGGTCCACTGTTGTGCTACTTTATTGGGAATATAAACTTAACACGCAAATTGATCTTTCAACCCAGATGCAAATGGGTACCAGCACCAACTTGAGATTGAGAGTGAAAATTATGCGACAATTGCGTCTTGTCCAAGAGGTGATTACATGTCGTTTTTTGTACTATCACCTGTTCTGCTTCACGCAATAGAAACCAGATGAGCTCCGGTTCTATGGGCCTTAAGGCCTTGAAGACAGAATTTACTCGAAAAAACTCAAGAAAATTTTTCAGCCATGGGGGCTTGAACCCATGACCTTTGGTTTGAGAGACCGACACCTTACCTCTGGACTACGGAGGCCTTGAAGGAACTTGTACTTTAATTATATCTATTTAATAGGCCCAGGCCTACCTTTTCTTTTTCATTTTATGGGGAATCCGTAACATATCAGTAAAATGGATTTAAGTAGACTGTACTTGCTGAGGAGAACAATAATAGATGCTATCATAATAATATGATGCGTCAGACAAAGCTGGCCACCAAAAAGAACTGTTTTTCCGTTGCAAGTTTCTTCTGCTTTATTGTTGTTTTTTTGTTGGTTTTTGTTGTTGTTATTGTCTTTTACAATCGCATATGTTTTTATCTCTCTAAATGCCTTATATCTATAATATTATTAGGCTACATTATAAATTTTGATATTATAAAGTCAGATTATTATAAGAAAACCATTCACATTCATGATAAAACACTCAAGAATAGACATAAGCTAAGCCTACAACTACAACTCATTTTTGCCATCAACGTTACGAAACTCGAACAACGTCTTCATTGACATTATATATTCCCATAACTGTAATTCTTTCAAGACCTAGCTGAACAAGATAATGTACAAAACTGTGGAGTCTTCAAGATAAAGTAACACTTTTAGAAGGAAGAACAAGAAGAAGAACAGATACCAGTTGCTTCTATCAGAAAGATGAATGTCGAAGTCGTGTCAAAGACAGAATTTTTATTATTTTCATCAATTCATGGCATCCAAATTGTGGCCACTGGTTTGGGACACCTCAGCTACTCTAAAGACGGTTTTTGACATGTTGCTTTATCATGATTAACATGATTAATGGAAAGAAAGAGACAACGTAAAAGCAGAGGATGATGAAAATTCACCCAACTTTAACATAATTAAATTATTTATCTTTTCCCTGCACTATTTTGTCTTTTACAAGACTGCAAAATAATTGCCAGCTTTTCCCAGTCTTCTCTCTTCCTCATCTGCTTCCATCCTCCATGTTTCTGTTTTGGGTTTTGTACTTCTTTTTCAAAGTAGATTTCCCTCTAAGTGAAGAATGTCTCGTGATGCTGATAACCTAAAGCGTTTGTTTGCACTATCCATTTCTGTTTTGTTTACTTCATTTCCAGTTCTATGTGTGACTGCCTGTGAGTGACCCAGATGGAGGTGTTCAAAGTGTTGTTGCTGATTTTCTTCGTTTCAAAGAAGAAGAAAAAAGAAGAAATAAAGATTTACTTTATGTGTCAGACATACACATGAGGGTTGACTTTATTTAAACTGGTATTGAAATTTTGTATTTCAAATTATTGAAGATTTGCATAAGATTACATGTATTTTTCTCTGGGGCGACCATCTCCTACCAGACGCGTCCCCAGGTTGCGGATAGGGGAACAGCCTCTAGATATAGAGGTCAGCTGCGAATATCGAATAAGTAGTCGTGGACAAAACTGGCATCAGCCAGTGAGGATGGAGTGGAGCTGCAGAGTGAAAACTCAGCCCTTAGAAAATGCTCTAGATGTCCTGTGAGGTGGCTAACAGGCGAACCGAGGCATCTTTATAACCTCTCCCCGGGTGGACAGAGCTCGTTAACCTGGAAAGGCAGTTTGTCTAGGAGAAGGAAAACTCTAATTTCAAACCATGGACAGACAAGGCTCATGAGCTTGGGAAAGCCACCTGCCTAGGAGTGAATCTCCAAAATAAATCCTAGTCCTCCAGGGTGGGAGTTAGGCATAGGGTTAACGCCCCTATCTTGTAAAAAAATACAATGTTACAGAAACCAACAATGGATCAAAATATAAGGATACAGGTGAAGAAAAAACTGACACACAGAGTTTTAGATCCACAGCTCAACAAAACCAGGCTGGACTGGCGATCCAGAACACTGTACCAATGATGGGTGAGGTCCAAAGCCGAAATGAAGTCAGCAACCAGACTATGTCGTCTTTTGAATCCAAAACGATCAATTTTTGTGGGCACATGGAATGTGCGCACACTTAATCAGACAGGAAAACTTGCGCAAAGAATAAAAGAAATGGACAAATAGAATATAGATATCCTGTCTATATGCGAATCACGATGGACCAAAAATGGCAAAAGAGATCTCACTACTGGTCATACGATCCTCTACTCAGGAAGAGAAGATCGGCCTTATGTGCTGCCCAAGCACCACGAGGATAAGTAAGTAATATGTATTTTTCTCAGCATGTTATTGTGAAGACTTATTGTTTGCTTCCTCCTGCAATGTCATTTTAGATGTCTTCTTTCGTGTCTCCTATTTAGTTTACGATACTAAAACTCTTTTAATGAAAAATGGTCGGGTTTTTGGGGTGTATTTGTTTCTTTATTTGATTTTTTATTCTGTTTTTATGAAAAGAAACTTTCGATGAGTTAGGAGTCTGAAAGATAGCCTTCAGTGTTTAAGCCAGAATTTATAATGGCAATAGTGTTGATAGTATGTGATAAGCTCTTCTTGGTTGATAGTTTCTTAAGTGTGTAAAAGTTCAACACTACACGCTCACTTTGTTCCTATTTTTCTGGCCAGTGATGAGAATAGATTAGAACTAAAGTAAATGTGTGATGCCAAAGTAACTGCTCTATCGATTGAAACAGCTTGAATAATTCAATAGTTCTACTTTCGACATCTTATAAATATTATTCCTGATATCATTAATTGGGTTTCCATTAATAATATGCAACTAGCCAGTTGATTTACGTCCTGCTGCTATCATATTATATGCGCCTAACCATTTGGCTTTTGATTGTAATAATATGTATCTAGTCAAATTCGCTTTTTGATATGCACCTAACCCTTTGGTGTCTGACTTATACTGATATGCACCTAGCCATGTATTTTTTAATGCTGGCATAATATTATGTACTAGTATTAAGCCTATTAAAGGAGAGAGAGAGAGAGAGAGGGGATAGAGAGAGAGATAGAGAGAGAGAGAGAGAGAGAGAGAGAGAGAGAGAGAGAGAGAGAGAGAGAGAGAGAGAGAGAGAAAGAGAGAGAGAAAGAGAGACAGAGAGAGGGGGGAGGAGAGATACAGCATGAGAGGGGGGGGTGGGGTAGTGGTGTTGACGCTCCTTAAAATGAGTCACAAATGTTTTGATTAGTCATCTTTATCATCATTACTATTATTAGTTCCATCATTGTCTTATTATCAATATCATTATCATCATTATTATTATTATTATTATTATTATTATTATTATTATTATGAAGAAGAAGAATGAGAAGGAGGAAGAGGAGAAGGCTTGTTTGCTTCATTGAAATTTACCCTATCCATCATATGAGATGATTTTGGTGTGAAGTCAGAGGAAACAGCAGGAAAAAAGACATCTGGGAGGAGGAGGAATCGTAAATACCAGTAAGTTAGATGTTGTCGTCAGTCTCTAATGTAAGCCTGTTTGTATCCCCCCCCCCTGTTTGTTTGCAGAACCTTGTGTGGATTAAAAAGAAAAAAGTGTTTTCAAAACTAAAACTAAAACAGCACAACTCACAATTTGTGAGCTTAGTGCTATGTAGTCATATCTCCAATTTGGTCTTTGTGTCTTTACATACATTATTTGTTGCTAGTGCTACCTTATGTGAGACTAAGGGTTTTTTTGTATCCATCCATTTTAATTTAATGACACATAAATCTTAATACATGTAGCACCCCTTGATTTGCAGTACTGAAAGTAGATTTTGCTACTGTATGTCCACAATTTGCAAATAAATTCAAAACTGGATAAGTGGAGATAGATGTCAATAGGTCAAGATAGCAGCACAGAGCTTGCACAAATTGGTCTGTTGTTGAGATAGGATGGGCAAATTATATTTTTAATTAACTAATTATCTTAACTCATTCAGCATGTAAAACACGACAGATGTGGATTGTGTGCTATACATTTGTTTTGCCAATATTTTCTTTTATTGAATTCCATTGAACCTCAACATATTTCTATGCAGTAGTCTCCGCCCAAAATGCACGGTCCTCGGGTGACAAAAAAATCATGGAATCAAGGGCTACAAACCACTACATGTATTTACATGCCAATCTTGGTTGGACATAAACTTGTTTGTTTTGTTAGTTGTTTGTAATCGTTTGGATTTTATTTTATTTGTTGTTACTTGGTTTGAGGATAAGACCCAATGATAGGCCTAACCTCTTCTCGTAGATTGTTCACTGTTCGCTCACTCAAGACTACAGGAGGGGATGGGGCGGTGGAGACATTTGGCAACTTGGAGGAATACTGTTTTATTTGTTAATACGCAAGTCAAAAAAGTGACACAAGACGTTTCTCAGATTTTCTCACTGTGGTCAAAGAGAGAGCCGATCAGAGTGTCTGTCTGGCAGACCATCGTTGACAGCCTAGTTGGGGAGGGAACAGGTAGGGTGACAAGAGACGAGACAGCCAAGACTAAGCATTGTCATGCGCACATGTACACATACTTAACACAGATCTAGATGCTACACACACACGTGCGTGGTAGATTTTGTTACTTTCACGAGGCACAAAGACGTTATTGAGTTTATTTTTCACATGTATTGACTCTTTACATGCGACAAATTGAAGAAGGAGTTGTAAAAACATCTTGCATTTTGGTGAAGTCAAGCCAGCCGTTGTTTCATTTTGAGGGGCAATTAGCGTTGTAAAATTTTGTGACAAGAAAATATTGTGCATTATAACGAACCGTGCATTTTTGGGCGTGCAATTTGGCAAAGAATACTGTATTATCATATCGTGTCAGAGGCTAGAAAGGTCATTTGGCCTTTAAATGCCCCTTACATCATTATACAATCATGGAGTATTAAAAATGATTGAACATGCAGTAATCAATAAGAACAATGCACATTCATTCATCATACAAATATTTAAAATCATTTAGAGCTCCATATCAATGGCATTTTAAAAAGAATTAATAATTTTTGAATTGACATGTTTCTGCTGTTCTTTTAATGAAAAAATTGTGTCTAACAGAAGTAGAACATCATGAATCTATCTCCCCGAATAAAATTCACATGAGAATAGTTGAAAACTGATTTATAATCAATACTACCTATATCATAAACAATTCTATACAATTGGATAAGATGCCACTGTTTTCTTCTGTATTTTAGAGAAAGGAGTCGAAGAAATTTCAATCTTTCATCATATGACAAATTACCATGTTCCAATTCGCCTTGTTGCTCGTCTTTGTACTTTTTTTCTAAAAGAACTGATTGCTGTTTAAATAAAGGGTTCCATTTGCTATTTCCATATTCCAGTATAGATTGAATAACAGTTTTATAAAGTGTAAGAAACATACATGAAAAACTTCTATAAATAATTCCAATCTTTCTATTTGCCTTATTAATGCATTCATGAATATGTTCATCACAATTCAGATTCTTATCAAAGATTACTACAAAAGAGTAAAAAAAGAAGAAAAACACCTGACGAAACATGGTTTATATAATAATATATATGCATGTGGTTTGTATCCTTGTGTTCAAAATAAGAAATCTACAGTTCTTATATTTTGTTTTCATTTCGTGTTATTTTTTCACTTCAAGGGTAATATTTAAAACATTATCCATGAGATAAAGCAAAAATCGTCCCCAATTCCCCAAAACAGTTATACAGTTGTACTTGAAGAAAAAATATTTTTAAAATTTTAAAATTCCTTTCTTACACCTTCCTTTTTCTTTTTTTCATGATTACATTCATTTTAAAAGACTGCAATTCAGATGAATACAGACATCTGTTACTTTTCCTAATATTTAATAAAAAAAATACTTGTTAACTTCTTGTATAGCATATTACTGTAAATCTTATTTCAACATAAATATGTTTGTCTCAGAATCAGAAAAATTAACTTATATGGCCAATGGAAAGTTTTGAATGAATAAAGGAAAATCGTATGATAAGATGGGAACAGATGCTGTGATCTTAGGATGAATCAAGTGGACACAGCAGGATAAAAAAATGGATGTAAAAATAAGGAAGGGGAGAAGAATGACCTAACACTCACTAACAGTAACATGGGCCTATTGCCCACAGAAAAATAAAATAGCAAAATCATGGTAAGGCAAATTTATAAAAATCAATGAAATATAACACAAAGGACATAGGGAAATTGATCATTCTGAGTCTGAAGTTTTGAGTGAGTAAATTTATTTAGTTTCACTAGATTATATACTTCAGATAATACATGCATTGGGATATATTTGGGTTTATAGTTAATTATCTCATCTAAAACAATAATTGTTTTAAAGTTTCAAACTTAACATTGGTCATTGGTTGACATCAACAGTTAAAATCAGGAGCCAGTAATCAAATGGAATGAATAAAAAACAATAAAAATAAGAACAATACAGAAAACGTCAATAACAAATAATGCTGTCATGACAAATGTCTGAAAATAAGGGCTAATACTTGCTACTGCTGCATAATTAATTTTGTTGTTGTTGCTGCTGAATGTCTCACACAATGTTCTGGATCTGGATGTGAAATCTGAATTGCAAAAAGGTAAAAAGGATACCCATCTCCGCAACTGTACGATTAACACAGCACATTTTTTATATTTACAACTCAAGGGGAATATTTTTCCAGGAAGTGGACAGGTAAGTACCTGTCGGGGAGTAGATAATCCCGCCCTCCACGAGTCTCCTGCTGCCTTGCAGGCAGGTCTTGGCTGACCAAAGGCTAAGGGAGTTAACCCTGACAGAAAATAACAACCTGCTGCCTTGCAGGCTGGTCTTGAATGACTAAAGGCTAAGGGAGTTATACCTGACAGAAAATAACAAGGCCTGGTAGGGAGCTCAAGGTGGCAGCCCTACCATCTACCTAGGGTACAGTGGGCTAAACCCTGCTTATCCAAAACAACCTGATTCAAAGTAATATATACAATGATATACCCGGCTTGAACTTTGAAGACGACTCTGGGAAAGAACACGGACTGTGATTTTTGGAACATGGAATGTTAGGGCAATTAATGGAAAGGAGTTAGAATTAGCTGAAGAAATGGAAAAATTCAAAGTAGACATTTTGGCTATTACAGAAACAAAGAAAAAGGACAAGGAATAGAAAATGTAGGACCAAATCATACCTTAATATTCTCAGGAGTAGATGTCAAAGATAGAGCTAGAGCAGGAGTAAGCCTCCTAATGCATAAAAGGCAAGAAATGCTACTAGAAAGTTGGAAATTTGTAAGCCCACGGCTATTAGAGGTAAATATTAAACCAAAAGGAAGAGAAATTAAATTATTAATAGCTTATGGACAAAACGAAGATGCCACCAAAAGATGTGTTCGAAAATGATCTACTAATAGATGCAGAGAATCTCAAACCCAAACAGGAATTTATGGTTTTAGGAGATTTAAACGCTAGAGTAGGCAACAACGTAGAAACATCAGAGGAGTAATAGGTAAAGAAGGAGAGATAACAGCTCCTCCAAATGGAGAGAGATTAATAGATTTTTTCCTAAAGAATAACATGAAAATAGCTCAAGCATTTTTTTCTCATAAAGGTATCCACAAATATACAAGAGTAAATGAAGACAGATGTGAAAGTCAATCATAGACTACATAATAGTTAGCAGTTCTCTTTTTACAGTACAATGGATGCTAAAGTAAGCTGAGGAGTGAAAATATTTAGTAATCATCACCTAGTGATAACCCAAAAGGAAATAATTAATTAAATAAAACAAACAGAAAAGGAAAGAGAAAAAAGCTACTAAACTCAAAATAGAACAACTAATAAAACCAATAGTAAAACAGATATACCAATCTAGGATAAAAAGATCTATCAGTGAAAGGCAGATGGATCTGAAGGAAAGCACAATAGAAAAAAAGTGGCAAATATATAAAGAAACACCTCAGTTGTACTGAAGAGGTCTGTGGTAGGAAATAAATTAAAGGAGATAATATAATAATAATAATAATAATAATAATAATAATAATAATAATAATAATAATAATAATAATAATAATAATAATATTAATAAAATAATGATAATATTTATGATAAAAATAATAATAATAATAATAATAATAATAATAATAATAATAATAATAATAATAATAATAATAATAATAATAATAATAATAATAATAATAATATAATAATAATAATAATAATAATAATAATAATATAATAATAATAATAATAATAATAATAATAATAATAATAATAATAATAATAAAAATAGAGAGAGACAAATAGATTTTTGCCTAAAGAATAACATGAAAATAGCTCACACATTTTTTCCTCATAAAGATATCCACAAATATACAAGAGTAAATGAAGACAGATGTGAAAGTCAATCATCGACTACATAATAGTTCCAGCTCCCTTTTTACAGTACAATGGATGCCAGAGTAAGCAGAGGAGCTGAAATATTTAGTGATCATCACCTAGTGATAGCCAAAATGAGATTATTAACTGAAGAAAACAAACAGAAAAGGAAAGAGAAAAAAGCTACTAAACTCAAAATAGAACTAAATAAACCAATAGTAAAACAGACGTACCAATCCAGGATAAAAAGATCTACCAGTGAAAGGTAGATGGATCTGAAGGAAAGCACAATAGAAGAAAAGTGGCAAATATATAAAGAAACACTCCTCAGTTTTACTGAAGAGGTCTGTGGTAGGAAACAAATTAAAGGAGATGGGAAAAGAATAGCAGGGTGGAATGAGAATGTCAAGACTAAGATCAAAGAAAAGAAGGATGCCTGGAAGAAATACTTGCAAACAAAGAGACCAGAGGATAGGATAGATTACGTAAGTAAAAGGACTTTCACCAAAGAGGAAGTTAGGAAAGCAAAACAGAAACAGTGGGAAGAGTTTGGACAAAGACTTCAAGAAAGCTATCAAGGAAATCAAAATCTGCTCTGGGAGCAATAAAGGAAGAGCATGAGAAAAAAGAAAAAAAGGCTCAATACGATAAATTAAGAATGCCAAAGGAGAAATGATGAAAAGAGACAGAGAAAGTATTTTCAATAATTACATAATTCCTCCAGAACATATGAAACAAGGAATACAAATCAATTAGTAAGAGTATCAAGTAATCCAGAGGAGACAGCTGAAGATGTAGATATCTCAATTGAAGAACTTCAAACAGCTATAAGAAATTAGAAAAGCCCCAAGAGCAGATCAAGTTTATCCAGAAATGATTAAAAACCATGGGAGAGAGGCAGACAAACTACTACATGCAATATGTCAACAAGCATGGAAGTCCAAACAGGTGCCAGACGACTGGAATAAGGGAACGAAAATACCAATAGACAAGAAAAGATCAACTATGGAATGCTCAAACTTAGCGATATACCAGGAAAAGTGTATGCCAGGATTCTGAAAATGAGACTAAGGAAAAAGAGAAGATCAGACTAAAGAACACCAGATTGGATTTAGACCAGAAGAAGTGTACAAGATCACATATTTACAATTAGACAAATAATAGAAAAATTCCTTGAGAGAAACATTGACTTGCACCTGTGTTTTATTGACTTAGAAAAGGCATTTGACACTGTGAAGAGGGGTAAACTATGGCATCCCTTAAAAGAACACAACTTAGAGCAAAATTTAATAGAAGCCATTAAAAGTTTTTACAATAAACCAACATGTGCAGTGAGTATAGCTGGAAATGTACCTGAAGAATTTGATGTAGACATAGGAGTAAACAGGTTTGTATCCTAAGTCCTCTTTGTTTATCACATTTATGGATTCAGTCGCAAAGGCGTCCTCAAAAATGAGGAAAATGAATGTAGGTATGTGGAAGCTCAAACAAGTAAATGTATCAATGCTTTCATTTACTGATGATTTAGTTCTGTTTGGAAAATCAAAAAGGGACCTCCAGTCAAATACCAACATAATGAATAATGAATTAAATAAAAGAGGAATGAGAGTAAATGCAAAGAAAACCAAAACAATGCTAGTAACTAGAGAAGCTAAAACACAAAATCTTAAATTAGGCAGGGAGATTATAAAACAAGTTCAAAGCTACAATTACTTAGAAGTAATGATTAACTCAGAGGGAAAACTAAAAGAAGAAATCAACCAGAGAATTAAAAGGCAAGTGCAATATATAACCATCTACGGAAAGGCATTTAGGTAAACAAGAATTTAAAACAAAAACCAAAATGGCAGTATACAACACAGATTATTGTCCTACTCTCCTCTATAGCAATGAAACCTGGACCTTACACAGTAGGGAATACAGTAGAATGCAGGCAGCCGAAATGAAATATCTAAGAAGAGCAGTAGGGAAAACTAAAAGAGACAAAATCAGAAACACAACAATAAGAGATCAAACCAAAGCAGATAGCATAAAAATTAAGATAGAAATGAATCAACTGAGATGGTTTGGGCATGTAATAAACAGAATGAATGACAATAGAATTGCTAAATCAGTATACAGTGCTAAAACTCAAGGTAAAAGAACAAAAGGCAGACCTCGGAGAAAGTGGGAAGAAGATATAAAAGAAGCATTAACGCAAAGAAAATTAACTTTCACGGAAGGAAACAGAAAATGTCAGAACAGGGCAGCCTGGAGAAAGATCATTTCGGGCATCTAAAAACCCATACACCAAAAGGTCAAATGGGAGCTGATAAAGAAAGAAAGAGGGGAGTATTTTTTAATTCCACTCATTGTTGATCTAAAGCCTGGCACCCTTCGTAAGAGAAGAAGAGTTGCGACAGGAATGACATCCGCGTGAAAACATAGCCAAAAAATATGCAGATCACAATGAGAAACAGCCACAAACCGGATCGGCCGAGGCCCGGGTCATCAACAACCGATACCAGTGTTGAAGATCAACAGGGCACTAACTAGAATATGCTCTTGTTGCACCACAGAGGAGGGGGAGGAGGACGAATCAGGAGGAAGAGGAGGCAGAGAAAAGAAGAAACAATAGTTGTTAGAGTAGGCACCTTGAATGTGGACTCAATGACTGGGAAAGGAAAAGAGATAGAAGATATGATGGAGAGAAGAAGAATACATAAACTGTTTGTTCAAGAAACTAGATGGAAGGAGAGTAGAACTAGGAAATGGACTCAAACTAATAATGGAGAAATGGTGTGGGAATTATCCTGAAGGAGGAGTACGCCAGAGTTTGCTGGAAATGAAAAGAGTTTCAAACAGAATGATGTATGTGAAGCTTGGAATTGAGAGGGTTTTCATGGATACGCCCCACAGATAGACTGCTCAATGGAGGACAACTTTGGGAGTGAATTAGATGCAATAGTATAACTCATACCCAAAGGAGAGAAACTAATGATTGGCGCAGATTTAAACGGGCTTGTCGAAGAAGGTGATGAAGATACAATGGGGAAATATGCTGAAGGAATGGTGAGGACAGAGAGTAGTGGACTTTGCTAAAAGGATGGAATTGGCCATAGTAAACACATCATACATGTACACTCAAATCTTGTTATACTCCCAACTTTTGTGCCAGCGGTAGTTTGGCGTTATAAAGGAATAGAGTAATAATGAAATCCTTTTTTATTATAGTGGAATCTCTAATCGGGAACCTGGGGAATCAGGAAACCCAACCAATCAAGAAGAAATCCCAGGAATAGAATTTTTCCTATGTATTTTACATTTCTAAATGAGAAAAGATTCCTGGCTGATCGGGATAATTTTTCATGCCTTGCTGATTACCATCACCATTTCCCCCATAATTATTTATTCCAACACTCACCTGTTATACAAATTTGATTTCTCTGTTAGCACAACATCAATTCTTACACCTGCACTAGTGCTAAATGGGTTATAGATTATATAATATGTACACGATGTCACAAGTATCAGTTCACAATGACCATAAGCCAGACACACTAGACATCCATTACAAAGGTGTGAAATCAGGTATCGAGCCAGACCTTGCCTGTACACCTAACAATACAGTATGGTTTTCACAGAAGGCAGCGGCTTAGAAAAGCAGACTTGTGCACTGTGATAGTCTTTATTGCTCACTTGACTGTCAATCACAAGGATGGACATGCGAGGTAACGTGATAATTTACAAAAGTGGGGGAGTGAAAATCATTGCCCGGGGAAAGTGTTACGACACATAATCGAGTAGTAGTGGCAGAATTACTCTGGAGATAAAGGAGAGGGGAAAGAAAAGAACAAAGAATGTGCCAAAAATAAAATTGTGGTAACTGAATGAGGAGAACTGGCATGTGAAATTTAAAGAGGAGATGAGGTGAGCAACGAGGGAAGGGGAAGAAAACCTAAATAATTGAAAGGATCTCAGGAATTCGCAAAGAAAGTGCTCAGTGGAACATCTGGGAAAGGAAAGGAAAGAAAAGAAACATGGTGGTGGAATGAAGATGTACAGGAATGTATAAGTGTAAGGCGTAAGAGAAAGGCAAAACTGAAGTGGGATGAACAGAGAGACGATGAAAGCAGGAATACAAAGAACCAAATCGGGAGACAAAGAAGGCAATTGCAAAGGCAGAGAGGAAGCATATTCAACTTGTATCAAAAGAACACAAAGAAATGCGAAAAAGGATCTTTACCGCATAGCCAAACAGAGGGACAGGCTGGAAGTGAGAGCTATAAAGGATGAAAGGTGAAATGTTTTGACAGGAGAAGAACATATCTTGAACAGGTAAAAGGAATACTTTGATAAACTCATGAACGAAGGAAACGAGAGAGTATGTAGGAGTGAAGAAGTTGTGGTGAAAACAAGGAAACAAGGAAGTGGATCAAATAAGCAAAGAGGAAGTAAGAGCAGCAATGAAAAAGATGAAGAGGGGAAAGGCATTTGGTCAAGATGACATACTAATAGAAGCATGGAAATGTTTAGGCGAATTTGCAGTCAAGCTCTTCACAAATTTATTTAATGAAGTCTTAGAAGGAGGAGGATGACAGAGGAGTAGATAAAAAGCGTACTTGTTTCAATCTTCAAAAATAGAGAAGACGTCCAGAATTGTGGTAACTATAAGTATAAGGGTATAAAATTGATGAGCCATAGCATGAGGGTATGGGAGAGAGTAATGGAAGCAAAATTGAAAGAAGTGCAGATTTGTCAAAAACAGTATGGTTTCATGCCTGGCAAAAACACTACTGATGCACTGTTTGCCTCAATAATATTGATGGGAAAGTGTCAATAGGGCCAGAGGAAATTACACTGTGTATTTGTAGACCTAGAAAAAGCATTTGACAGGGTTCCAAGAGAAGAGCTGTGATACAGTATGAGGAATTCAGGTGTAGCAGAGAAGTATGTGAAGGTAGTCCAAGTTATGTATGATGCCAGTACAACAGCATTTACAGATGGCTTCCAGGCGAAGGTAGGATAGCACCAGGGATCGGTCCTCTGTCCACTCTTGTTTGCTATAGTAATAGACAAGCACCATGGTCAATTATGTTTGCAAATGACATAGTGATCCCAAGGAAGAATCTGGAGGAAGGTTTAGAGTGGTTGAAAAGTGCACTAGATAGAAGAGGAATGAAAGTCAGTAGAAGCAAAACAGAATACATGAGTGTAAATGAGAAGGAGAATGACGAAAACATAAGATTACAAAGAGATAAGGTGAAAAAGGTGGAGGAGTTAAAATACCTAGGATCAACTGTACAAACATAACAAAGCCATGAGGAATGTGGTAGAGGAGTCAAAAAGAGAATCCAGACAGGATAGAATGAATGGAGGAAAGTGTCGGGAGTGATAGTGATAAGAAAATATCTGCAAAAATGAAGGGGAAAGTGTATAAAACAGTAGTTCGTCCAGCAATGATGTATGGCCTAGAAACCGTTGCCCTGACAAACGGCAAGAAGAAGAGTTAGAGGTGTCTGAGATGAAGATGGTGCGGTTCTCCTTGTGTGTCATGGTTGGATAATATTCTAAATGAACACATGAGAGGGGAAACCCAAGTAGGAAGACAAGGAGGCAAAGTTAGGGAAAGCAGACTGAGATGGTACAGTCATGTAAAGGGAAGGGGTATGGAATATATTGGACAGAATATATTGTGGACGGACATACCAGACAGGAGGAAGAGGGGAAGACCAAAACGAGGATATATGGACACGATGCAGGAAAACATGAAGATTGTTGGTGCAACAGATGGGAACGAACAGGATAGGACAAAGTGGAGAAGGTTGATCTGCTGTGGTGACCCCTAATGAGAAAAGCCGAAAGACAAAGAAGACTATCTCAAGGGGAGTACTTAAAAAGTTATCCATGTCTATGTTCACCCTCTTGGATTTGACTATGACAGAGTGACCCGACGTAAACAGTAGTTTTTGTCACAAACTCAAAGTACACTGTGTAAAAGCATGCATACTTCTATTTTATTATATAATACAAGTGTTTCTTCCTAATATTTTATTGATGAGTATTCTATACCTATTAGCAATAGGACTTATTTTCAATTCTGAATGTCATAACATAAAAATTAATTTATTAACAGCCGGTGATTAAATTGAGTGGATCACAAAAGAAAAGTAGGTAACTCATCATATACACAATATATACCAAATATGTATACACACAAAAAGCCAGTATGAGAAATACAATGGTCTCCAAAAAAACTGATGCGGTAACATATATTTCATACAGGTCAAATATCTATGGATATCTTCTCATAAATATATATAATATTTAATATTGACATCATGTTACAAATTTTAGTCCTAATTGTACTATAGATAATGTTGAAAGCTACAATGAAAGTAATTTTTATAGACATTGACACAATGGGATTTTACTCATTATAGTCAATCATATTTCTTATTTTCATGATATAAATATGGAATGTAACTACATTCTCCTTAAAATTGAACACAAAAAGCAGTAATACAAAATAATATTAATTCATCACTTACAGTGTCATGAAAGTAAAAACTAGTAATGACTAATAACTGTTTGTTTTGTCAGTTTTCAAAGAATTTTGTTGTTTCAATCTGTTATTATTTGTGTTCAAAGTCTGATGACAGTCTTTGGGGACAACCAATATAATTTTCCCCTTCATGATCACACTCTTTTAATTCTGGCACTGACCTTAATGGTGAAGTTACATTATAAATTTAAGACATTAATATTTCCTTGATAGTGCTGTTCAATATAAATTCTATACACAAATGCCCAAAAAATTAACAAAGCAAGGCAGTCACTAAACCACGAAAAAAACCAACGACTCACACTTGCTTAAAGCTCCATGCCATATAGTGGGGGGGGGGGGAAATCACACATTTAATTTTGCATAAACAATTTTATGATCAGATGGAAAATGCTCTTCAGGTAATATTGAATACACTAAATTGATGCTCTCTCTAAAACAAACTTTGAAGATTGATATCAAAAATATTAAAAATATAGCAGAGCCGAGACTAACCCACAAAGGAGGTAAGTGATACAACTGCAGACAATTAGCTACACTAACCCGAAATTTTCTGGGTAGTACTTGTTTGAAAAAGCTGACGATTAAATAAACAACATCGATAACCTAATATTTCTTGGATATCTCTTTGACTGAATCGAGCAGATACAACAAGAATTCTTATTAGGGAAAGTAGGAAAACTATACAAGCAATGAGTGTGGGTACAAGAAAACATATAAAGAGTAGGAATTTACTAACACTACATTCTGAGCATAACGGTATATCACAATTACTCCCATCACCTCCAGATACACAAACACCGCACCTACACGATCCATGAGGGCCGCAGTCCTGTAAACAGGAATAACCTTGATGGCTGTTGAAAGCTTGAAAAGATGTTTTCATGACGACATGTGCACGGCTTAAGAGAATAGGAATGTAATACTTCAACCAGTATTGACGACCATCGCCGATAGCCTCAGCTTTAGAAACTTTGATGGACTTGCTGACTAAAATTCGATCTGGTCGACTTTGTAGCCCAGGGATAGGCTGTGAGAGAAAAGATAGATAGACAACTCATGCTATCTTATTTCTGAATAAAACACATACATCCTCATTTTTTGTAGTAGCATACTTGGACATAATTATTCTATCAAAAAGTCTCAAGAATCAAATACTACATAAAAAAAATTTGTTAGGATTCTATTCTTAGAAGAAAAAAAAAGTAAAGTTAAGACAAAGCAATTGAGACTTAAGGAACTTTTACATCAAATCTTTAGAAAATTGAATTTGTGCATAAAACAAAAAAAATATACAACAGTAACTTTATGACGATGCTGTCAATCTGTTCTCACAATTTTAATACAAATGCAACGTCGTATATTAAAATTCAAATTGGTACAGAATTCTGTTTCAAAATAGACCAATAGGCTTCATGATTGTTAATTTCTCTTTTTTTTTTTAGGTTTGCTTTTCTGTTCTGTTTGTTACGGTTTTTTTTAAACAGGATGGGGACAAATTGTAAAGTTTTTCTATTACTTTATCTCAAAGCACACTGCTGCTTCTTCCCTGCTACCCCCCCCCCCCCCCAACACACCTCCCAGCCAAATAAGAACATCAAAAGAAAAGAGAAAACAAAAAAACAAAAACAAATCTCTCCCCCTGTCCCCAAAATCCCTGATATCACCCAAAATGTAAGCGGACTGTTGACTTTAAAAACTGTTTTAATTGTTTTCGTCCTTTTTTAAACACAAACATTAGCACCATGAAGTTTAGGCGGCTGGATTTGAGTCCTGGGTTTCAATCCTGGCAATGTCCGACATTGTGTTCCTCAGCCAAGATACAATTTATGCAAAGTAAAACCTGCAACAGACTAGCGTCCTCTTCATCAAGAAATGTTTTATCACTTGTTCTACTTCATGCTAGAGAATGTGAGACAGGGAACAGTTCTGATCAGCCATCATGGCTTTAGAAGAAAGTTTACTTTACTTTCCTTTTCAGCTGAAAAAAGCTTTAAGTGATAAAATTATTTTTATTTATCATTTAGAATACCTTACCATATTACTAAATGTCAATCCATCAGCATGGTAGTTGCCTGCATCCAGCCAGGCATCTTTGAATGTGCCTATGACTTTACTATTGACATTTTGGCACACAGACTTCTCTCTCAGCAAAAAAACATTCACTGGTGGTGTGACACTTTCATAGGCATTGAAATCACCGAGAACAA
This sequence comes from Doris montereyensis, assembly GCA_037039925.1. Classification (NCBI taxonomy): domain Eukaryota; kingdom Metazoa; phylum Mollusca; class Gastropoda; order Nudibranchia; family Dorididae; genus Doris; species Doris montereyensis. The sequence goes on along the minus strand of JAXRKP010000113.1, from coordinate 121,285 downwards.
TTATTTTCTTTAAGTTGCCATCTGAGAAAGAGAAAAGCATGTGTTGAACATGCACCATGTTCTGTTTATATCTGTGCACGAGGATGAGAAAGTCCACATGAGGAGATAGAGTGATTATAACATTGAAAGAACCCATCTTATAGTAGACATTTTAATGTGACTCAATTTGATATTCATCATCTTTTGGTAGATGTTTTGACATAACATAACGTAATGTTTATCTTTCAGGACGGTAGTTTAATGTGACATTATCTGGTGTGGAATGTCAAGATATGGCTTCAAAGTCATTTCTTTCCTTAGTGGACTCAGGAATATTAACATTTGTATGTAATCAGTTTAGTCACTTGGCTTCATTTCTAAGACAAACTGACTGAGTGAAGAATTAAACACAATTGCAAATTAACTTACCTATGATGCGGACAACTTTCACAATTAAGAACAGCAAATATCCTTACCATCAATGATTTTAATAACATCATTGGCGTTTTGACACTGCTGTTGTGGGTCGTAAGAGAAATGTATCACAATGACATCAACATGATCATCATCCTGTGCTCCAAGCTTTAACCTGACATGCAAGGCTATGCGTTTATTGACATCCTTGAAACTTGACTGCTTCAGTTTCACAATTTGGGAAAAAATTATTTGTCGTCGACTTATAATACCTAACCCTGTCGATGAAGAAGAAAAATAAATCACTTTATCATTTTTAATTTTTATGTACTGTGCTGCTGTTACTGTAAAATTATACAACTGCACTAGTAAGTGATTTCTTTTGAACATGAATTAGAGAGAAATGCAAAAGTATATAAAAGGGTAAAAGCCTTAGGTGGGATCCTTTGAAATGTCTGACCTTGACTTAGAAACAAACGACAAAAAATACTCAGACAGCAAGTACAGCTATAGTAAATTTGCGCACAATCTCTAAAAGGGAATGCAAGTTCTGAAGCTACTTTTTTTTTCCTTTTGACTATATTCAGTTTATTTATGCTCAGTGTGTTGATACATGAACTTCTGTGTAGTTGGGTTTTTTGGCAGCTATGGAAACAACCTCCATTTTGGGATTTGACTTTTTTTAACTAGCTCTTAGGAAGAACCGGAAGGCCAAATCGTTGCAAACTTCGCATCCAAGTTGTTCAAGTAAACAATTACAAAGATACAGAACATAATGTTGATTTTTACTTTTAAATATGGCAAGTTTCACAAAATGGTCCATCCCCATTTCTCTTTTTGTCAAAATTTACATGTTATATTTCTTACGTGTTATATACCATGTTAAAGCTTAAAACCTGAGGATTTCAGTCAAGGGGCATAACTATGAACATTCTTGGTATAATGCCAGTGGCGCAACATTACGTGACACTGTCGGGTCCATTGACCGAGGTTTCCCTGGGATTTATTTGGGTATCTGCTTTGGAGAGTTCCCTGACTTTTCTCTAGTTCTCAATAAGATGTGAAGTCTGTAATTATGTTTTCCGACACCTGGCGTGAAGTCCACGGCTGGTGCCGTACTGTTGATCAGATGACACGCGCGCTCGGATCGTGTGGATGGATTAACCGCCAATATAAGGTTTTTACTGCCATCTTCTAAGTCTGTGTTAACGAATTTACGCCAAAATTTTTAATGTATTTACCTACTCTCATCTACAAAATATTTTGTAAAAATAAATTATACGTCATATATAGACATTTTTCTTGTAGATAAATGATCGTTCTACCTGAATATGCAAAGAACAGAAAATCAACCTTTTTGGTCCCAAACTCGCCAGTCCAGGTGCCCCCCCCAGGTGAAAAAGGACTTAATAAAAGAACGAAATGCCAACGGCCTCAATTCTTGACGTTTGCATCCAAAAATATTCACAAAACACAAATCGAAAGCAAACTTCACAATATTATTATGTTTATATCTGAAATGTCGAAGCTATACATGGACATGGACCAACTGTTAAGACGATTTATCAATTGGACTTTGAGAAAGATGCATTGAAGAGTTCAAGTTATCATTGGGTCCCATTTTTGGGAAACCTGCCATGTGCTATGAAGTTTTCACTTTCTCGTATAAAACTTTTGATAACAAACAATTTTTTATTTTTTAAATGCTCTGTAATTATCTGCGTGTATAGAAATAGCTATTGCGTGTTTTCATCGCAACAGTAAAAATATATATATTGCTTTGATATCATATATATATATATGATATAATATAAAAAATTTAATTACAGTCTTAGTTACAACACTTTTCAAGAGGAAATCAAATTTTGTCACCTTCAAAATTCCATTCACTCTTGTATGAATTTTTCATTTTAGACACTGCTCCAGCTGATGAAGCAAGTATCCATTTGTACTCAGGCAGCAGAAGTTGAAATTCACTCAATTGTGATGACAAGTACTGTGCTTTATCATCATTTTTATCACTGTTCAAACGAACTTCTTGAAAAACAACAATGTCCAGCTCATGCCCTCTGATCTTGATGAGAAATTAAAAAATATTCAATTCAATCAACATGTTCATATAGATCATTGATATTTAGTTACACTTTAATATATTGTGGCGTCCCTGGCCTTTTGGCATAGTTGCTTGACCTCAGATCATGAGGCTCTGGGTTCTAATCATAGCAATGCTAGATCCGACGTATTCCTTGAGAAAGACACTTGACATGGATAGAGATCCCAACTCGACCCAGGTGCAAGGGTCAGGGATGGTGATAGAATGTTAACATAATAGTTGGTAAAGTCCCAAAATACGGAACTCACAGACAGGGAAAGTGTATATCATGTGTGTGAGAGAAAGATAGTTTGTTTGTTTCTTTGAAATTTACCCTGTCCACCATTGCAGTGATCTCAGGGTGAATTAAGAGGAAACAGCAAGATGAAAGATTATTAGTGGAAAAAGAAGGAAAGGAAAATAGAAGGACCTTATAGGAGCGCCCGCCAGATAGATAGATAGGGACAGATAGAGAGAGACAGACAGACAGACAGACAGACAGAGACACAGACAGACAGATGAGATAGACAGTGACAAAATCCTACAATATTTCCTCTCTTGAGACGTTGCATGTTGTTCATTAACGAAAGATGGATTTGATGGTTTACAGCCATCAAAGATTCATTTCAATTGCGTCAGATAATCAGTTCTTAAGCCTTCTGTCAGATAATCAATTTAAGCTTTCTGAATGCCATCACCCGAAAACGAAAGTGAAAGTAGGAACAAGGGCTCGCTTACCATATCTGCTATTCTTTGAACTCTAGTTTCCCAGTTAAACATCACATTCCATAAATTGCATGTAGCTACAGTTACTTCTGAAGATTCAACTACGCTGATAAGAATAAATATTATGGAGAAAAGAGGAATATTCATATTAATAATATTATTCGATATATTTAGAGGCTAGATGTAATAGCTCACTAGAGAACATTATTTTCAACGAGCCTATTTTCAATCGTTGATTATAATATGGATCGATCGGGGTAATGATAATCGCTTCGATAGATGAAAATATCGAGTCTTAATTTAGAGTTCTCATTAGTAGCCGATTAGTACATAAAGGGGGGGGGGTGGTCTGTTTAGTTTACCGCATAGTCTTGGCAATGTTAAGCCTCAATCATTTTCACGTTGCATCGTTGCATTATGTGAGGATACATTTTTCTTTGGGGTTTTTTTATTTGTGGGAAGAAAGAGGGAAGGGGTTGTTTTGGATTGTGTTTTTGTGTTAACATTCCAACTAGGCTATTGATAGCTATAACTATAACTCTTAAATAAAAAGCATATTAATAACAGTATTTCTTTCCCTGGTGTTTTTAACCTTTATTTTCAATAGAACAAACACCACAGCAACAACAACGTAAATGAACAAGAAGGGAAAATATTATGATAAGTTCTTTTGCTACCTGAAATGTTTCCGTCATCTTAAACTAGCATTCAATCAACATAATACAAAGGAGCCACATTGAGTGAAGTCAAAGATGAAAAACGACAACAAATGACAACTCCACCAATAAAGACAGAAAATGTATTTAATGGTGGAGTTGTCATTTAATGTCACGTTTCATCTCAATCAACGTGAATCGATCATGATTAAATAAGTAAAATCAGATCATTTTAAGATGTTGGTGGCTTTCCAAACTGTATTGAATTATTATAAAACGATTTGAATTAATCAGATTGATTACATGTATTCTCTATTAGAGAAGAAATTCCAAATCGTTGTACATGTATTACGCGTAGTTACCAAAGTCAATTATGGAATCGATATTATCAATAGAACTTTTTTATGAAATGTATCAGCGGGTACAATAAGTACATGTGACACAAATCTGTTTCTTTACCGTATGGGTAATGGGATAAATGCCAACAACAAAAGAACAAAAGTCGGAGCGACATGGCATAGTATCTAACAAGATAATTCTAAAAATCACAACCCATGCCCCCATGTGCTTATTTGTTACACCGCCACAACTATCAACAGAACATGAAAATGACTTACATTTTTTACTACCACTGTGTACTACAATGTACTACTATGCGTGTCATTTCCGCGACTTATTCTTGCCTGCCATAGGAGCAAAATGCTAGATCTAGGCTACTTATTCTTAGGTATGCCTACTTGCTTGGGTCAAGATACAATCACTTTCGAACTTAAGAAATCTAGATTGCGTCCCACTATATTGTGTTGCCATCGAATCTAATTAATGGTTGAGAGTTTGATATCTCTCTTGTAAATAAATATGTTGTATCTCCCTGTGTCTAGACATCTGTTTATATATTATTATTAGATGATGAAGATGTTCTAACGAGTTGGAAAAATAGGACGCGGAAAAATTAAATTTTTTTTACTTGTTGTAAAGTTGAAACATTTGATAATTTGTGAGAGACTTTAAGAATTGAAAACAGACTTTACACTCATTTACATTTTATGAATGGGAATTTAAAAAATGTAAAACCACAGGGGTATTTAGCTCGTTTCGGGTATTCTCGATTAGCCCTCACGAGATTTCCCGTGGTATCTCTTTTGCGTCGCAGCATCCTATAATAATATGAGACAGTGCAAGCAAAGAAAATAAAAAATATTCAATCTTTTTAAGCACCGGTCAATAGTTTATAAAAAAATTAGAACACGTTGAACGTTCTGTACTAGTTACTACTTTTATTATTTCTATTGTATGTTAACATTATCAGAATGATTATTAGCAAGAGTAGAAATGGTAGTACATATTATAGTAGTTATGCTGCATCTGTAATAGCATTATTGTTTATGAAGAATGACGTGGTGTACTCACTGCCCACTTATTTTACTATACGTGTACTATAATAAACTTAAAGGATTCAGGCTCCACGCAAAATAGTTACCATATCATTTGTTTCCGATTCAAGGGCAGGTAATTTCGCGCGCTAAACGCCCCCATTGTGACTTGTCTGTTTACATGTATTCGGGAAATGACATGATGACCACGTGGCTTCAATTTATTATGCCAAAATTAAATAGTAGTTTGCTATAGTATCAGACAAGAATTGTACTGAGTGCATGTAATAATACATGTTATTGTCTTCTTTAACTTTCAAATATTGCCAAAGAGGCCTAACCAGGGGTGGATATGGCATGGTAGTGGGGTAGTCAGCCGTGTAGCTCCGGAATTGAGAGAGTTTATAGGGATGACATGGTGCTAGCGTATCGTACGAGGCGCCTAAATGGCGAATCAGGTAATGACTCCCGATTGGTCCTTCGGGATAGGGGTTGGGTCGTGGGGCTAACAACCCCTCCTGTAAAATATCAAATTCTTACAAAAACACAAGCAAACCGAAACCAAACTCTCTCCTCGGCTGATAGTGGATCTTCTTCAAACGGAGAACACTTGGTGCCGGACAGCAAAACTGAAAGGAAGCTGCTGAGCGGATCTCTCCCCCATTAAACCAAGTCTCTCCGGATTGGCTCGTGGAACGTTAGGACCTTGTATTAGGATGGGAAATGCACAAATACTTCGAAAGATGTACAGGTGCGGCGTACACATTCTAAGAATCAGCGAAACCCACTTGAACCAGTATGGACAGAAGCGCCTGAAAGAATGAGGACTTGTCATCTTCTCCGGAAAGGACATTAACAAGGATGGACAATACAGAGAAAGAGTTGGAATATTTATAAACAAGGCAACACAAAAAAGCATTCAGAGGATAGGAAGCACACGGACCAATAATAATCGCTGCCTCCTTCGGAACAAAGGAAGAGACCAAGGAAAGGGGAAAAGGTACGAAGATCATCAACATGAACATATCATAATACGATCAAGCCAACGATGCTACATAATATGAAGACAGTTTCTACAAGCGATTACAGAGTGTTATTGTTATCGACAAGTTTCCACGTAAGAATAGCAACATTATCATTGGATATATAAATGCCAAAATAAGTTCAGACAACATAAATTATGGGCATAGAGGGACTTGGAGTTGCAAACGACAACGGAGCCAGATTTCAAACCTTCTGTTCATTCAACAGCTTAGTGATAGGTGAAACAGTCTTCCCACACAAGAGGATACACTAGGCAACATGGGTCTCACCAGATGGTAGGACAGAGAATCATATTGACCACCACATTCCATTCCCGATGTTTAAACACTCGCTGGAAGACGTCAGAGTCATGGGAGAAGTAGATGCTGCATCGACCACCACTTGATTTAGGGAAAGTTGAGGCTAAAATTGGTAAAGATAATATTGGAAGCTGACAGAAGTATTAAGTCAGTCTCCTGAACTACCTTGCAAAAAGAGGAACGAATTCAAATTGGAACTGACGAACATATTTCCAAGCCCTCCAAGACTTGGAAGAGTGTGAGATAACAAACCACCGAGACAAGATAAAAAGAGGCTGTGATTTCAACCTGCTTCAAAGTACTTGGACACAAAGCCATCAGCAATAAGGGACGGAGCTCACAGGATTCTCAAAGATAAGAACACGAAGAGAGTTGAAAACAAAAATTAATGACTGCCGCAACCGTACTGAAAAACTAATTGCACATGAAGAATACTCAACAGTGAACTGGGATGTTAACGACTCCAGCAAGAAGGACAAGAATATTTACCTTCAAGACTTAGCAGAAAAGACAAAGAAGACAGCAGCTGATAGACATTTGAGAATTGTTTACCAAACAACCAAGATTTTCTCAGGTAAGTTTAGCAAGCCAATCTTTCCAGTGAAAGATAAAGAGGGATACCATCTTCGACACAGTAGAACAACGAAATCGATGACATGAGCACTTACACCAGATTCTGAACTCCCAGACAATCATCTAGAATCCTTCCAGTTAGAAAGGATCTTTCAATAAGTGTAGAACTACTCACCAAAAAGGAAATAGCGACAGCAATAAAAGGTATGGAAGGGAGAGGATATACTCGGAGAACGGAAGGAAGAACAACTGATCAAGCTGCCAAAGAAGGAAATCTGAGCAACTGTAACATCTACAGAAGAGCGCGTCCTCTTGTCCATATCAGGTAAGTTTTTTTTTACAGAATAATCTTGGAGAGAAGGAAACAAGCAGTAGGACCTGATGACAAGCTTCGAGGCAACCAGGCGGGATTTCGAAAGAATCGATCATGTGTGGACTAGATAACTACCGCCTATGCATCACCGTGGAGCAGTCGCTGGAATAGAACTCACCCCTTTTAGTCAACTTCATAGACTACGGAAAATCATTCGACTCTGTGGAAAGTCATGCGGCACAACAGAATACCTGAGCTACTCATCAAGCTTGTGAAGGCCATCTACGACGGAACGGACTGCAAATTTTGTTATGATGAAAACACTCACAGCCTCTCTAGGTACAGACAGGAGTGCAACAAGGATGCCTACTCTCACTCTCTCCCTTTCTTTTCATCCTGGCGATTGGTTTGGTCATGAATGAAGCTACAAAGGCGGACGAAACAAATGTGTGGAAAGCAAGTAAGTAAAGTAATATCTCTCTACGTACAAAGATCCGGCTTTTTAACTCAAACGTTATGTCAGTTCTTTTGTATGGTTGCGAAACATGGAAGACTACGAAATTAGTACTGAACAAAGTCCAGACCTTCATCAACAAATGCATGAGGAGTAATATGAAAATCAATGAGTAGTACAAGGTAACAAATGAGGACATTTGGGCAAGAACAGGACAAAAACGATAGAGGAAAGAGTTAGGACTTCGGAAGTGGCAATGGATAGGACAAAGTGACACTTTAAGAACCACAAGTCGCAACACCACCAGCCAGCCATGCATTGCAATGGAACCTAGGAAATCTCAGTACGTATAGGTAGTTCCAGAATGGAACCCATTGGGAACGCGAGGCAGGAGCAGGCCACGGGAGATAGGAAAAGATGTGTTGACATTGACAGCACATAATTCTAGTAAGGAAGAACGCTCGCCCGCTCAGTAGAGAGAGAGAGAGAGAGAGAGAGAGAGAGAGAGAGAGAGAGAGAGAGAGAGAGAGAGAGAGAGAGAGAGAGAGAGAGAGAGAGAGAGAGAGAGAGAGAGAGAGAGAGAGAGAGAGAGAGAGAGAGAGAGAGAGAGAGGGAGAGAGAGAGAAGAGAGAGAGAGAGAGAGAGAGAGAGAGAGAGAGAGAGAGAGAGAGAGAGAGAGAGAGAGAGAGAGAGAGAGAGAGAGAGAGAGAGAGAGAGAGAGAGAGAGAGAGAGAGAGAGAGAGAGAGAGAGAGAGAGAGAGAGAGAGAGAGAGAGAGAGAGAGAGAGAGAGAGAGAGAGAGAGAGAGAGAGAGAGAGAGAGAGAGAGAGAGAGAGAGAGAGAGAGAGAGAGAGAGAGAGAGAGAGAGAGAGAGAGAGAGAGAGAGAGAGAGAGAGAGAGAGAGAGAGAGAGAGAGAGAGAGAGAGAGAGAGAGAGAGAGAGAGAGAGAGAGAGAGAGAGAGAGAGAGAGAGAGAGAGAGAGAGAGAGAGAGAGAGAGAGAGAGAGAGAGAGAGAGAGAGAGAGAGAGAGAGAGAGAGAGAGAGAGAGAGAGAGAGAGAGAGAGAGAGAGAGAGAGAGAGAGAGAGAGAGAGAGAGAGAGAGAGAGAGAGAGAGAGAGAGAGAGAGAGAGAGAGAGAGAGAGAGAGAGAGAGAGAGAGAGAGAGAGAGAGAGAGAGAGAGAGAGAGAGAGAGAGAGAGAGAGAGAGAGAGAGAGAGAGAGAGAGAGAGAGAGAGAGAGAGAGAGAGAGAGAGAGAGAGAGAGAGAGAGAGAGAGAGAGAGAGAGAGAGAGAGAGAGAGAGAGAGAGAGAGAGAGAGAGAGAGAGAGAGAGAGAGAGAGAGAGAGAGAGAGAGAGAGAGAGAGAGAGAGAGAGAGAGAGAGAGAGAGAGAGAGAGAGAGAGAGAGAGAGAGAGAGAGAGAGAGAGAGAGAGAGAGAGAGAGAGAGAGAGAGAGAGAGAGAGAGAGAGAGAGAGAGAGAGAGAGAGAGAGAGAGAGAGAGAGAGAGAGAGAGAGAGAGAGAGAGAGAGAGAGAGAGAGAGAGAGAGAGAGAGAGAGAGAGAGAGAGAGAGAGAGAGAGAGAGAGAGAGAGAGAGAGAGAGAGAGAGAGAGAGAGAGAGAGAGAGAGAGAGAGAGAGAGAGAGAGAGAGAGAGAGAGAGAGAGAGAGAGAGAGAGAGAGAGAGAGAGAGAGAGAGAGAGAGAGAGAGAGAGAGAGAGAGAGAGAGAGAGAGAGAGAGAGAGAGAGAGAGAGAGAGAGAGAGAGAGAGAGAGAGAGAGAGAGAGAGAGAGAGAGAGAGAGAGAGAGAGAGAGAGAGAGAGAGAGAGAGAGAGAGAGAGAGAGAGAGAGAGAGAGAGAGAGAGAGAGAGAGAGAGAGAGAGAGAGAGAGAGAGAGAGAGAGAGAGAGAGAGAGAGAGAGAGAGAGAGAGAGAGAGAGAGAGAGAGAGAGAGAGAGAGAGAGAGAGAGAGAGAGAGAGAGAGAGAGAGAGAGAGAGAGAGAGAGAGAGAGAGAGAGAGAGAGAGAGAGAGAGAGAGAGAGAGAGAGAGAGAGAGAGAGAGAGAGAGAGAGAGAGAGAGAGAGAGAGAGAGAGAGAGAGAGAGAGAGAGAGAGTTATCAAATAAGTGTGAAATCAATCATCAAGTGTACCGATTATATTTCTGAAAATCAGTCCTATAATTGGTGGCTAAAGGAGTTTTATATCATAAAGAAACGTTATATTAGCTTTTTTTTACAATATAATGAAAACTCACAAGATATTATAATTATTGTGAGTTTAATTGATTTGTTTTTGCTTGAATGAAAGATTGTATCTGGAGATTGAAGACGTATAGATTCTTAAATGAACTATCATTAATCAGTCTCCTGATCCTAGAACAACTGTGTCTTAATAAGTATTTTCTACACACACACACACACACACACACACACACACACACACACACACACACACACACACACACACACACGAATAGTTAATGAACATTTTGCGGAATAAATATTCCATTTCTTCTGGTGGTTCAGGGAAAACTATAAGGAAATATTATATTGTATTATTTAGATAGGCTCTCGTTTACTTTTTCACTGAAGTATAATGAAAACTAGCATAAATAATACTATCGTGATTTTGACTGGCTTGTTTGTTGTAGTAGGGGGTCATGAACATTTGTTTCTCGCTTAGGTGAAATATTCCAGCTGAACTGAAGATGTATACATTCCTAAATAAATAATTATTAATCATTCTTTCGATCCCGGGACAACCTTGTTTTGTTAAATGGGTTATTCTATGCAACCAACAAGAAAAGAAGAAAAAAACCCCACTATATACATATATAATACAACAAGGGTCTTGTGCCCATGTGGCGTAGTAAATGATATTTATGCGTCATGAATATTTTAATAAAAGACTTAAACCCTCTTAAGACCTAATCTAACAATATCATTATGCAGAATGTTTATTTTTTGTAATTCTCGCCAAGGCAAGGAATTCAATTAATTTCTAAAAATGAATGTTATGGAATTTTGTGAATAAGTATAATAACGTATTGACATGGGCCTAGCATACAGTTCATCTATCTATGTTGAATAACCTGCCATGTAACCAATATCCCTGGTATCTGTGGATTGAATATGATTTTTTTTACGGCTGATTGGTGTGAGTCCTTAGTTCCCCTAACCGCATCTTAGGTTTGGAAGGTTTCTCGTATCATGGTCCATTAGGTCCATCTTGTTTCCAGTCCTACACTCATACAAGTTATCACTGGTGTAAGAAAAGTGCACCCTCTCCCATCCTCCACCCCCTAAAAAAAAAGCTCTTTAAAGATTCTGTCACGAAAGAATTCACTCTTTTAGTAAAGCAAATGGAAAACTTTCTTTCAGCAACCATGCAATGTTTCTCGACTGAGTTGGTGTGATATTGCTTTTTATATCCACACATTATAATCCCATACCATTTGTCCATTTATCCTACGAAAACTCGTTATTTTTGTATCACTTTTTTCACAAAGCCTTTTGGTCCCCTTTTCGTGAAGAAAAGGCAACACCAAACTTTAAATATGAATCTAGAGGAGAGAAAATAGTCCACTTGTAGAGTAGTATTGACAAATTATAATGACTTACCAGTGAAAGGTTTCATTCCTGTTTTGTGTGTTTATAGGCGCAAAAGTTCTTTACCATGATAAAAAAACTAAAGCAGATTATGTTTCATTAATTTAAAAAAGACTAATGAAGATAATTTTAAAATCAATAAAGATTATTGAAAGTGAAAGTATAAAATACAAGAAAAAAAAGATGTACTAGTAAGACGTGAACTATGTGTAATGTGAATTAGGGAGGTGGGGGTCTGTCTTAGTACTCTTAAATTACACGGAAGATCCAATGTTATTTGCATCCTGTTATTCCCTGCTTTGCCCCCAAAACGTGCGCCATTGTCTCTTTCAAGTGAGCTTGGGCTTTTACTTTCAGGCGTGGCGGGCTTTCTATGTCTTGAATTCTGTGGTTGACAGAGACATACGAGAGATGGGGCTCACATGGAGCGAGCTTGGAAGAACAGCCCAAAACAGAGGAAGGTGGAATTCGTTTGTATGTGGTCTTTACCCTGCTAGGGGAGAGGGGGGGAGGTGGGGGGGGAGGTGGGGGGGGGGAGGTGGGGTGTGTTATAGATTTTGTGATTGCTAAATAATTTGGTGGTGATATTCTATCTGGCCAACCACGGAATATTCACTTCCGGAATACATGTAAACAAACAGGACCACAACAGTGCCATACTAACGTGACTTTCGTGTTCCATGGAAATGACAGCAATTTAGATGCATAAATATATATGTCATTACTTCGAATACGTACGTTATTAACACATATGTGAAACGGATGCAGCATACTTATATTATCAATTGAAGGGGTTTATGAGGGCAGCCTGTGTCAATTGACACACAGAGTACACGGTGTCAATTGACACAGAGTACCTCTGTGTCAATTGACACAGCGTCAATTGACACAGAGTCACTCTGTGCCCATTGACACAGCGTCAATTGACACAGAGTCACTCTGTGCCCATTGACACAGCGTCAATTGACACAGTCCTCTGTGCCAATTGACATAGCCCATTGACGTAGAGTCAGAGTTTGTTAATTGACACAATGTCACTCAGATTTCATGTGCCATTGACATAGGGTCAATTGACACAGAGTCAGAGTTTGTTTTTTAATTGGACACAGAGTGATTTTGTATACTACTATTACTACTTCCCAAATATAATGTATTTTATTAGAGCGATCTTGCAAATCTTTGGTCAATGTGTCAGTAGTATGAGTAGCCGAGGGACAGATTTCATAGAATTTTTATTAGAATAGATACTGTTGTTATATTATCACATGAATAGTTTGTAAATCTAGGTCTAGATCCAGTGAATTTTTTGTGCTCTTTTTAACTTTCTATGCATTTTAGTGTGATTTTGACTGAAACAGTTTCTTTTAGATCATCTTTATCCATTACCGTGACATTTTGAAGAAAATTAGGTTTGATTATTTAGATCAATTATTATTAGATCTAGAGTCCTAGATCTATTTTTTTCTGCCATTGGCCCTTTGTGTTCAGATAACTAACTCAGTAACTCAAGTAACTGTCTTGGTAGACCTTAACTTTAGGCAAATTTTTTCAAGAAAGAAGTTGATTAAAAGAATTGGGACCTCACAAACCAACCGTCGTTTTTTTAACTTTAACGTTGACTAAAAGAGTAGAGGATCAGATTGAAGAGCATCAGAGTGGATTTAGAATCAGGAAGAAGTGTACAAGATCACATATATGTATATATTTACAATTAGACAAAGAATAGAAAAATTCCCTTTGAGAGAAACATTGACTTGCACCTGTGTTTTATTGACTTAGAAAAGGCATTTGACACTGTGAGGAGGAATTAACCATGGCATTCCTTAAAGAACACAACGTAAAGCAAAATTTAATAGAAGCCATTAAAAGTTTTTGCATAAAACCAACATGTGCAATGAGAGTAGTTGGAAATGTATCAGAAGAATGTGATGTAGATATAGGGAGTAAGACAGGTTTGTATCCTCCTAAGTCCTCTTTTTTTGTTTATCTGGATTCAGTCGCAAAGTCATCCTCAAAAAACGAAGAAAATGAATGAGGTATGGGAAGCTCAAACCAGTAAATGTATCAATGCCTTTCATTTGCTGATGATTTAGTTCTGTTTGGAAAACATTATGCATACGAAATGTGTTTAAAGTAAAGTAAGTAAGTAATAACAAATTTGACCCACATAGTGTTACTCCGCTAAACCGTAGGTTTACCGAAAAATAACAAATCCATTATCATCTAGAGACAGATGGCGGAAAATCCACACCTGAAAAAATTCTATTCCCCATTCTTCAAGGTTTGCAACAACAAAATTCATAGATTCTGTATATGAATATAATGTTATCTGTTTTCACATTTGTCCTTACTTTAATGATCATCAGACTAGCCAGTGTGAGCTAAGTGTAATGGAGAAGGGAAGAGCAAAAATTTCACATTTAGATATATATAAAGGTAGGACAGCATTGTGAGTGGTTTGAGCTCAACACTTTGTGCACGCTCAGTTTTCCTGTATGCTTCTATGTTTGTGCTACTATTGAAGATCTGTTGGGATAGATAATGTGCTGGATCCATGCCATACTTTAAAAAATGAAAATATAGTAACACGCAAACATGGAAGGGATAATTATTCAGAAAATGACTTAAACTTGTGCTTTTATTTTAGCAACTTAAATTAACATGGTGAACTGCTTTAAAACTTTCCTTGTTTGTTGTGAAAGAACTGGGCATTTACTTGACTTGTTACATAAATTGGTTGAAATGTTTAATTTTTAAACTAAGTTGACGAAGTGATAATCCTAAGGTGTTGTTTCTCCAAAATTTATGTAGAATTTTATTAGCTCACTTCATTTGTAGCCTAGTGGTTAGGCTGCTGGGCTTGTAAGGTTCTGTGTTCAAATGCTGGCAATGGTAGGTATGATGTTGTGTTCCTTTGGGTAAGACATTTACAGGTAACACACATTTTTCCATTCGGGCCAGGTGCAAATAGTAAGCAGCATTAGCTGGGGAGTGTGCGACAGACTAGCATCCTGTTCAATTGGATTAATTCCAGCTCTATAGGCTGCAACGGTTTTGAAGAAACTTTTCTTACATTTACATCAAAAACTTCAGTGACATTGACAAGGTTGTAAAATCTGGTGACATGCCCATCTTAATACAGTTTATATTCCTCAAAAGATTCAGATTATGAAATATTGTTTTTATTTTGTTATCATATTTTTACATTATATTCATTAAAATTGACGTACAGTTGATATGAACCATCCCATTCTCATACCTGGGTGGCCTAGAGACTGGCCTTGTCAAAAATGGACTTTCCAGTCATTGGCAGACCTGTTGAAAGATGACGAATTTTCATGCCTGTGTGGAAAAAATCAAATGGTATGTCTACTATATAGATCCGTGCCAATTCCGTAGAGAAAATTTAATGAATATAAAGAATACATGTATATAAAGCTAAAAAAGTGAGAGCCAGAACTAATGTATTTTAAGGATTTTATTTTTGAATTACTCATAAGAAGTGTATGTAATCCACTTCTAATTGCTGTTTTGTTATATTGCCAAGGCAAATTTGTAGGAACTTTCACTATGCTAAATCAACCCTTTGTTTAATCCCAGTGGTTTCTTTTTAAATTTGTTGTAAATAATCAACATTAAACCTGTTTTGAGTCTCATGGTAAAGACTTACTTATATTATGCTTCATAGGACATATATATCACTTTCTAATTTATTATAAAAAATTGTGCAATCCAACCTGGCTCCCTACCTTTCAGTATGATAAGATATGCCACGCTCGCTTAGTTCACATACCTGACTCTTTACCACTATAATAAATTAATACTACATCACATTTATCATTATCAACTCTAATCTAAGTAAAAAATCAAATGATCGATAACACTGACAGGTTGAAAAGGAGAATTGAAATGATAAGATTTATGTGTAAATAGCACAATTTACTTAAAACAGATTCTATTTACACATAATATTTGTTGCTTCAAAATATATTTAAAAAAGGATAATAATTGATTGATTTTTTAACTTGTATTAATATGAACAAGGATATTCAAAATATTTATAACACTAAGAGGCAATCAGGGATAATAAGAAATAGAAAATAAGAAGGCCTGGTAGGAGGCCTCAAGGTGGCAGCCCCACCATCTACCTGGGGTACAGTGGGCTAATCCTCTGCTTATCCAAAACCAAACTGATTCAGAGAAATAAATACAATATACCCGGCTTGACGAATATGAAAACGAACATGAACTGTGATTTTTAGAATATGGAATATTAAGGCAAAAAATGGAAAAGAGATAGAATTAGTTGAAGAAATGGAAACATTCAAAGTAAACATTTTGACCATTACAGAAACAAAGAAAAAGGACAAGGAATAGAATATGTAGGACCAAATCATATTTTAATCTTCTCAGGAGTAGATGTCAAAGATAGAGCTAGAGCAGGAGTAGGCCTCCTAGAATCCTAATGCATAGAAGGCATGAAAAGCTGCTAGAAAGTTGAAATTTATAAGCCCACGGTTATTAGAGGTAACTATTAAACCAAAAGGAAGAGAAATTAAATTATTAGTAGCTTATGGACCAAACGAAGATGCCTCTAATTACTCTAAAGAAGAAAAAGATATCTTCGAAAACAATTTACAAATAGCTGCAGAAAATCTTAAACCCAAACAGGAACTAATGCTTTTAGGAGATTTAAACACTAGAGTAGGCAACAATGTAGAAACATCAGGAGGAGTAATAGGTAAAGAAGGAGAGACAACAACTTCTCCAAATGAGAGAGACTACTAGATTTTTGCCTAAAGAATAACATGAAAATAGCCAACACCTTTTTTTCCTCATAAAGATATCCACAAATATACAAGAGTAAATGAAGACAAGTGTGAAAGGTCAATAATAGACTACATAAAATAGTTAACAGCTCCCTTTTTTACAGTACATTGGATGTAAGAGTAAACGGAGGAGCAGAAATATTTAGTGATCACCACCTAGTGATTGCCAAAATGTGATTACTGACTGAAGAAAACAAACAGAAAAGGAAAGAGAAGAAAGCTACTAAACTCAATAGAGGAACTAAATTAAACCAATAGTAAAACAGATATACCAATCTAGGATAAAAAGATTTATTAGTGAAAAGAGGATCTGAATAACACAATAGAAGAAATGTGGCAAATGTATAAAGAAACACTTCTCTGTTGCACTGAAGAGGTCTGTGGTAGGAAACAAATAAAAGGAGGCCCCAGGAGCAGTTCAAGTTTATGGAAAAATGATTAAAAACCAAGGGAGATGCGTATCACGATAATCATGTTTGATTTTTAAAATATAATATATTTTTAAAATACTCCTTAAAAATTTGTAGATTGGTGTATACGTGTTTGTTTCAATAGAATAGTAGCCACAGTAAACACTGCTGTTATCTATTGATAAGTCATATATATCATAATATAGTGTAAATGTGTGTGTGTGTGTGTGTGTGTGTATTCAATCAACTATAGAGTATAATATAATACCCTCACAGTCTAACCCTTCATTTGTTTTTTTCAACAGCTCGGGTCTTTGAAACGAATTGTGAGCATGTGAATGTAACTCTGACTCATTTCTGTGATTGGCTAACAGATAGAGCCAGTCTGGATAATCCTCTGCATCACTATGGAAGGAAAGAGTACAACTGCTACATCGATTATAAATATATGAAATATATGTTTGAATCTGCATCCAAGGTGTTAGAGGATGGTAAGACATTTTTTACATTCTAATTTTATCCTCATATATCTAGCTCACCTTGAAGCCTGTTGACAGACGATTTAAAGAAATGATATATATATAAATGTATGAGGCTCACCTCCTGAAAACCTCAAACCGAAACTTATGTTAGTCCGAAAGATTTGCCCAAGTCGCAATTTTTTCTTAGTAAATCCCCCTCCCCCTTCCCCTCCCCCTCCCCCCAAGTGTATATATGAGGTGTGTTACTTAGTGTCAGAAAAGTTCTAGGACTGATGTCACAAAAGATCTATTTCAAATTCAAACTGCAAACTATGAGTTTTTAGATTTGAGGTATTCCCTCTGGAGTCTAATTCACTTTCAGCTTTCTCTGTCAGGCCTTCATGTACTGCTAGAAGGATTCTTTCAGGGATCCTCCACAACTATTTGTCATGGTTATCTTGATGTTGTCTATGGCTCCAAATCCTTGATAACCCCACCACCCCCCTGAGCTTGGGGAAGAGAAGAAAAGTTACATTGTCCACCAACATGTTATTGCCACAGGGCCAGATGACCAACCAGCATGTCAACAAAGAGATCCTGTGGCGTTGGCTTTCATTCAGTGTGGGAGGAAAGGTCAAAGTTGTGGTAAAATAAATCCTGGCTGCTTCAGAATAACTAGTGGCTGCTTCACCATGACAATGTGCCTGCTCCGAGCATCCAACAGTTTCTGTTTGAGAAGAACATTGCCAAGCTGGAGTGACCTCCCTACTCACCTGACCTGGCCCTGTGGGATTTTCCTCTTCAGAAAGCTCTAGGAGGGTCATGAAATGGACCCGTTTTGAAGATGTGGGCAACATCAAGATGACCATGATGACAGAGCTGTGGAGGATCACAGTAGAATCCTTGCAAGAGTGTCTAGAGGCATGGTAGAAAAGTTTGGGAAAGTGCGTTAAGACTCCAGGGGCAAGTTCTTAGGGGAAAACTTGTAGTTTGTAGCAACAAATTTTGATAACAGATGTGCATTAATGGTTTTCATGGGGATGAAAAAATACTTTTATAATTTTTATTTTCTCTTTCATTGAAATAAGAACACTGAAAAGAAAAGACACTAAGGCAATTGTCAAAATGAGATGTTTATCTGTATCAAACGAGAAATAAATAAATCTCCAATAAAAAGCCATTTCACCTGAGCTGATTGGTTTACTTTGTTAGAAATAGAAACAATGAAATGGGGTGATTTTGGGTTATCTGATCTTAAGCAGTGAAATGATGTGATTTTTGGTTATCTGGTCTTAAACAATGAAATAGTGTGATTTTTGGTTATCTTATCTTAAACAGTGAAATGGTGTGATTTTTGGTTGTCTGATCTTTAACAGTGTAATGGTGTGATTTTGGTTGCTTGATTTTAAACAGTGAAATGGTGTGATTTTGGGTTATCTGGTCTTTAAACAGTGAAATGATGTGATTTTTGGTTATCTGATCTTCAACAATGAAATGGTGTGATTTTTGGTTATCTGATAAAACAGTGTAATGGTGGGATTTTTGGTTATCTGATCTTAAACAGTGAAATGGTGATTTTGGGTTGTCTGATCTTGATGGTCATGACAGTACCATATGGATTGGAAGTGAAGGTGCCAATACGTCTTGCCATCAAGACTCCTATGGATTCAATGCAGGTGACAACAGATAAAGGGAGGTAAGATTAAAGAAAACACTTTATTTAGCCAATGGATGAGAAAAAAATTAAGATTTGTTGTCAAAGTCAAAAAACCCATTATTTTTAAAGAATATAATGATTTTTCAGTATCTCTTTAATAGGGGAGGTCACAGCTTTTAAAAATTAGTTTAAGAGCTTGTTTTCTTTGAATAATGAAATCTCATTGATTTTTTTATAATTATAACATGTAAATATGAAATTATACATGGATAATTATAAATGTTGTTAAAGTTTTTTGCTGTTTGTTTTTTGTTGTTTCTTTTAACTTTAAAGATTTTCACATTCATAACGTAATGTTTACATTTCTTTGGAAAGCTGCATTTTTTTTTGGAAAAATAAAGTCATTACAGGATCCTAAGAATGTTAAAGAAAGTCTTGATTAAAGTCTGTTTAGAAATTGCTTTTGATAATGTAAACTTTAACGATTAACTTATTGTATTCTTCTTGTGTTTTACTTCAAAGTATTGACTTCATATCAATAAAGGACGTTTGAACTCGTTTAATCCAAAGAAATGCGGGAACAGGCAAACAAATTTAGATTAACTGGGGATTTACATTGACCGTGAAAAGCTTTATTTTTGATCTAAATCTTGTTACAGGTAAGGGGGTGAAATATGTAAATTGAGTAGACACAGAATGTGGTCCACTTTGAACAGTATCTGGTTGGCGACAGGTTCGACACTTACTTTCTCTCTGTCCCCTTGTTTGAAGGCTACTCCATGTCGGTCTGTCCAACGTGGAGAGCCAACCATTGCTGGGGTCAATTTGGGCACCTTTCACTGATGCCATTGATGTTATGTCAATTTCATTTCCATTGTTCATTAGAAATTTAGCACCTTGTTCTGTCTTCTTTTGTAGCCAAATGAAAAGGGCATTTCCAACATCGGCCTCCTTCCCTCGCATTTCTGCCAAAATTGATTTCAGAGGCTGTTTGCTGTTTTAAGGTCTCTTTCCTCTGCTTGATTGATGTCACTTGAGCCAAATGTTGATGCCATACTTCTTTACATGAGTTAGATTTTTCAAGATCATCAGTAACCCTGGAGCTTGGTTGATACGGCAAAATCTTTCCGCTTGTGTGAAGACATCTTGTCAATTGATGAATCTTATGATTATGCCATAAAATGTGATTAGTTTTAGAACCCTCCGGTCTAGACGGCTGGAATCGTCTGTTTTACTGATGTCATTTCCTTTGATATCTTTCTAGACAGTTTGAAGTGCATCCTTGTTTGATGTTTGTTACACATTGGTCTCTACCAGGCCTCACTACAATAGACTTAGTTACATCACAACAGGTGACCGGTCCAGCTTACATTTACCAACAGTGCCTAATGTTTGAATGGTAGTATATGTATAGCACCATTGTGTTGACTGGGCAGTATCTATTGGTTGACATTAACTCAAATTAACTAGGTGCCTTCATGTGGTGATATTATGAAGTTTCACTGTGATTTATGATGGGATTTGATTCAATCAAATATTTGATGTTTTTTTCAAATGACCCAACAAAAGTTTGGATTAACTGGGTTGAGATTTGGATTAACGAGTTCAAATATATATAAAAAAAGATTCTGGAATAACCTGGAATTTGGTTAAACTAAATTTGGAATAAGCGGATCCGACTGTATTATGTAAACGATAAATCAAATTGTTGCAAGAAATTGTAGTCAATTATCTTATGGGCACCTGGACTGGAGAGTTTTGGACCAAAAGGTTGATTTTCTGTTGATTATATATTCAGGTAGAACGATATTTATTTACAAGTTCATGGCAGAAAAACGTCCATATGATATATTTTTTTTTTTTACAAAATATTGTGTAGGCAAGGGTAGGTAAAACAGTCAAAATTTTTACGTCAATTACTCTAACACTGACTGAGAAAATGGCAGTAAAAACCCGTGATATTGGCAGTTAATTGCCAAATGTGGCAGCACACGATATTTGACCTCGTTTGTCGATGCCGATCAACGATCTCCCATCGCTGTGTGATATAAGAGGCGTTGCACGCCAGTGTGTATGTAAACACGCGCACAAGCATAGGATATAGAGGAAAAAAACAAATAAATGGTCGTTTCAACGTCTGTTTTCACAGCAGTGCACATCTAAACCTAGATTTATAATCCTATTTACATAAGTAACAATGCCAGAGACTGTCGAAAGAGTATGGGGGCTACTACAACAAGGGAAACCCGTCTGAAGCGTTTGTTTTGTGTTATTTTCTGTTGATTTTTTTGTTTGCATTTTTTTCGAAATGTAGTTTTTCCACACTAAAATTCTACCTCCTCCGCCATTTACTGAACGATTTGTATTATATTTGGCACACAGGTTCCTCTTGTCAATGTTAATAGAATGACGTCTGGGTTTTTTAATACATTGTAAACTTTTTGAGAAATTATTTTTTTGGAATAAAATGCCGTTTTTGTTCATTCACGATATATAGTATTTTCAAAAAAAATTTTAAAAAACTATCCAAAATATCGAAAAAACCCGACGTCACTCTTTTTTAGATGTTGAATGGAAAAGACGATCTGCACAGGTTTTGAGTGATTTTATTCATAACTAAGAGAGGAGATAGATTTTGAAAATTAAGTAAAAACCCAAGATGGCGGCCGTTTCTATGGCAACCAAGGACGCTACAAACTTTTCAATGATATAGCATGACTATATTTTGACAGTTACTCATGTACATACTAAAAGCAAAAACCTTAACTCAAAAGCAAAAAAAAATCACGTCATATAGTCAATAAAATATGATGCTTAAGATAGACCCTGTTTTTGTAGATCTTGCTTAAGATAAACACATACATATTATTTTGTGGATAATGAATAAGAAATAAAACAAAACAAAACATTAAAAAGAAAAAAAGATTGCAAATATTATTTTGCATTGGCAAGAAATCAAGGGGGCAATGCATGAAATATAAACTGATGTAATACAATTCCTGATATGATCTTTTGTACTTCCCTTGATAAATGGTTAAGATAAACCTTTCTGAGAGGTCCCAAGGAGTTTATCTTAAGGGGGCTCCACTGTACTATCCTAATTCTAAGTTTCAACATTAAAATATTGATTTGTACTTGTCCAGAAAATTGTGGGTTTTGTTTCCACCTATTGATGCTTCATGCCTTTATGCAACACGAATCCCGTATGAGGAGTCAAGTGTGTTCTCCGAGGTTGACATAAAAACTTGATTTTCGTGAGCACCCCATTTTAAGGTGCTGCAAAAGTCACAAAGGTATTGCTTACCACATTCGACACACTGTAGAGACAATTAGTCATTTCATGATATTGTTAGTGTTTGCTTCATGTTTATCTGATATAAGAAAAGCATTCCATGTTTTCTGGTTAGATAGTATCATTCAACAATGTAATTTTAAGCCTGTTTTTGTATTTTTCTGTATGGTTGTGTGTGTAGTGAGTAAGAATATTATATTCTCATTCATTAAAGGTGAAAGGCCATGTTTGATATATTTACATTACATGACTTTGATTTACATTAAGAAGAAATATGCTTAAAAGATCTAGCCTGACATATTTATACATATCTATGCTTATTATTGATAGGACAAGAATAGATATAACAAGTGTAGAAAGGGAAGAGAGTTTAAAACTTCAGGGCAGCCTGGAACTAAAGTGGAACCAATGTTACAATCATTATTTTTTTAAAATGTGCAGCTTTGTTCTTGATTTAACTTATTTCAATACATATATGCTTTAAAATATATCAAAACATTTTTCTTAATATTGAATACATCAGAGTTATCTTTGTCTTGTATTGCAGTTCAGTCATCCTGTTGTTGTTGTGTTGAGCCCTGGCCAATCTTTATACGTTCCACACTTGTGGTGGCACTATGTTGAGTCACTAGAGCCCTCTATCAGCATCAATGTTTGGGTAGCGATGGTATGCAGCTATAGTTTATTGTAGCTCATAGTTCATCAGCTTTAAAGCATCTGGAAGATGTTTTGATTTTTTTTTACTGAGTTGACTGTTGTATTTTTTCTCTATTGTATTACTATTACTTTTGTTTTTTTTTATAAAACCCAATGCCACTCATCTCCTCACTGTTTCATTTTCAAAATGAAAATCACTACAAACTCCCCCCCCCCCCTCAAATACTTACACATACTTTCTATAAACAAATATAATGTATTTGTCTTCATGTGGCATTTTCATCTTTTATCATAAATCTAATGGTTGAGTTTCAGAGATGTGTGTACACTCAAACTCAAACCACATCATATCGCCAACTGTTGTGCCACTGGTAACTTGGCGTTATAAAGTGAAACACTTTTCAGTCTTACAATGAGGGGAGATAATCAATTTTTGACTGATCAAGTAGAGAAAGAAAGGATCACTGACAAGACGATGTAGGCCTACTGCATGAGAGAAAGGCTATTGCAATATTGTATAGTAATAGTAATATCGCATGGTTTCTTATGTAAGAGAAAAAAAAAAAATATCAACAGAATCACTTCTTATTCACAATGGATTGGCCCTAGGTCCTAATACTGCTGCAAAGTCTAATTCTCGCAATCATAGCCATGCCTACTCAGCAAAGCTATTATCAGGAAGACGGAATTTGGGCCTATGCCAATGCCACTTTATTTGGCTGACCTAGGCTTAAGCAAGTGGACAGCAGACATCCAAACCTTCAGTACTGTCATTCTCATAAGCCTTGTATCACCGTGTCATTTCTGTAGTGTAAGTGTAAAAGTACTGACTAAGACATACTTGTGTGTGTGTGTGTGTTCAACTCTGTGATTTGTGACTACGCAAAACTAGATCATACTTCTACCTGCTTGAGTGCTTGCATCACTTTGGAGCAAGGCGTGGTGGTGCACTATGGCGGTATAAAGAGTTGTATTTTACAACTGTTATTAAGGAACGTAGCATAAAAGACATGAAAAGCTACTAGAAAGTTGGAAATTTATAAGCCCACTGCTATTAGAGGTAACTATTTAAACCAAAAGGCCGAGAAATTAAATTATTAATAGCTTATGGACCAAACGAAGGTGCAACTAAAGGCAAAAAAGATATCTTCGAAAACGATTTACAAATAGCTGCAGAGAATCTTAAACCCAAACAGGAACTAATGCTTTTAGGAGATTTAAATGCTAGAGAAAGCAACAATGTAGAAACATCAGGAGGAATAATAGGTAAAGAAGGAGAGACAACTTCTCCAAATGGAGAGAGACTACTAGATTTTTGCCTAAAGAATAACATGAAAATAGCCAACACCTTTTTTCCTTATAAAGATATCCACAAATATACAAGAGTAAATGAAGACAGGTGTGAAAAATCAATGATAGATTATGATTATATAATAGTTAGCAGCTCCCTTTTTAACAGTACATTGATGTAAGAGTAAACAGAAGGGCAGAAATATTTAGTGATCATCACTTAGTGATTGCCATAATGAGATTACTGACGGAAGAAAACAAACAGAAAAGGAAAGAGAAGAAATAGAGGAACTAAACCAGTAGTAAAACAGGTATACCAATCTAGGATAAAAAGATTTATCAGTGAAAGACAGATGGATCTGAATGATAACACAACAGAAGAAAAGTGGCAGATGTATAAAGTATAAAGTTGTATTGAAGAGGTCTGTGGTAGGAAAGAAATTAAAGGAGATAGGAAAAGAACAGCATGGTGGAATGAGAACATCAAGACTAAGATCAAAGAAAAGAAGGATGCCTGGAAGAAATACTTGCAAAGAGACCAGAGGATAGGATAGATTAAATGAATAAAAGAACTATCGCCAAAGAGGAAGTAAGGAAAGCAAAACAGCAACAATGGGCAGAGTTTGACAAAGACTTCAAGAAAGCTATCAAGGAAATCAAAAGCTGTTCAGGGGGGGGGGGGCAATGAAGAGCATGATAAAGACCAAAGCATGCCCAATACAACAAATTAAAAATTCCAAAGGAGAAATAATGAAAGAAGACAGCCAATCATGGAAACATGGAGAAAGCATTTTCACCAATTACATTAATCCCTCCAGAACGTATGAAACAAGGAGTAAAGATCAGTTAGTAAGAGTAACAAGTAATTCAAATGAGACAGCTGAAGATGTAGATATATCAATGGAAGAAATCCAAACAGCTATAAGAAAAGTGAAATTAGGAAAAGCCCCAGAAGCAGATCAAGTTTATCCAGAAAGGATTAAAAACCAAGGGAGAGAGGCAGACAAACTACTACATGCAATATGCCAACAAGAATGGAAGTCCAAACAGGTGCCAGACGACTGGAAAAAGGGAACGGTAGTACCTATACACAAGAAAGGATCAACTATGGAATGCTCAAACTATAGAGGGATATCACTTAGCGTTCCAGGAAAAGTATATGCCAGGATACTGGAAATGAGACTAAGGAAAAGAGTAGAGGATCAGATTGAAGAGCATCAGAGCAGATTTAGACCAGGAAGAAATGTACAAGACCACATATCTACAATTAGACAAATAATAGAAAAATTCCTTGAGAGAAACATTGACATGCACCTGTCTTTTATTGACTTAGAAAAGGCATTTGACACTGTGAGGAGGGACGAACTATGGCATTCCTTAGAAGAACACAATGTAGAGCAAAATTTAATAGAAGCCATGAAAATTTTTTACAATAAACCAACATGTGCAGTGAGAGTAGCTGGAAATATATCTTTAGAATTTGATGTAGATATAGGAGTAAGACAGGGTTGTTCCCTAAGTCCTCTTTTGTTTATCACATTTATGGATTCAGTCGCAAAGGCATCCTCAAAAACGAAGAAAATGAATGTAGGTATGTGGAAGCTCAAACCAGTAAATGTATCAATGCTTTATTTGCCGATGATTTAGTTCTGTTTGGAAAATCAGAAAGTGACCTTCAGTCGAATATCAACATTATGAACAATGAACTAAATAAAAGAGGAATGAGATTAAATGCAAAGAAAACCAAAACAATACTAGTAATATAACAAAATTTGAGTCCTATATGTAAATGTATATATATATATATATATATATATATATATATATATATATATATATATATATATATATATATATATATATATATATATATATATATATATATATATATATATATATATATATATATATATATATATATAGTATAATATAGTGATATCTATTTTGTCCATGAAGTATTGTGTTCCCTTAACAAACACAATGAAGAGTTTCACAAGACATTGTCTCTTTTCAGGAGCAAGATAAACATCAACATGTATTTAAGCTATCACACGTTGTTTAGCAACCTGTCTCATTAAAAATTTAGATGCAAGTGAGAACTGTCCCATACAAAATCAATTGGTGAATCCCACTGAGGTAGTGTACCAGATGTTTTTGTAATTCTCAGCAGTAATTTTTAGTGTACGGCTTTCCTACTCTTTGTTACAAAGCCATGTATTCATTTGGGTTTTTTTTATGTGATGATATTTATGTATCTTAGGAATATCAAAAGATTATTATTTTTATTGTTGCAAAACTAACTTTTCATTTTTCAATCAAAAATTTAATTGTTTAAAATTGAATCGTAAAATTATCCTTGAGCCTACAATTTCCAGATGATATTTTAGTGAAAATTCCTTTGAGCAAATAAATCATACCGACATATAAGGAACTACTGGGATTTAAAATATGATTAAATTAGTATTGTTAGATCATTAGGACAATCATCCTGTGGTTTTTGTTTGTTCCATTGAGATTGTAAATGTAATACCAGATCATGTATAAAAATGACTGAGTTGAGTTTCAGTAGCTTCATATGTACTTGTTTGATTGCATGCATACATACACACTCTAATGCATTATGGTAGTGAACAATCTTTAGATATAGAATACACTCTTTAAGTTACAAGGTGCGTTTTGACATGTTGGTTTATAGAGAAAGAGAAATTATATAGCCTTCTGAATGAAAATATTGAGACCATTACCATGCAGGTCAAAGAGAAAAGAAACCTCTTTTCCTGTTCAGTGCATTTCATTCTTTTTCCTATAATATTGATATAATCATCGCAAACATTTGATATTCACCTTTTCCTTAAGGATTACAATAAAGATACGATAGAATTTTCATTATCTGTACATACTATTGCTAAATGAATATCATTTTATCTTCTGTCTTTTAATTGTAAAGTTTAGGAATGCAATAATTGAATATGACTTTTAAAGATTGTCAAATCAAAAATTGTGTCAAAGCTTATGAATAGAATTAATTGCCAACAGTCAAGCATTTTCCCGTGTTTTTTAGTTGTCAAATTTGGTGCCCTCTGTCAAGGTTGAGGTAAATGTTAAAAGAAGTGCCTCAGTTTCTTTTGTAAGACAATATGTCCTTTTCTAATCTAGATGTCCTTTTAAAAGATCCTTAAATCTAAATGAATATATTAAAGCTTTACATAAGTGTTTTTTGTACTTTTAAGGCTTTCATGACATTTTAAAAGACATTTTATTGGAAGAAGAATTTTGGAACTTTAAGATATAGTTATCCATCTGACACTAAGAAAGAGACAAAAGAACAAACAAATAAACATTCGAATAGACAAACAATACATAGAAAGAAACACAGACACATGTGCACATTTGTACAAACTTTCATACAGACATACACACATGTACATTCATGACTATTCTTCATTTTTTATTATTTTTATTTTATATCATTATGATCATTTTGATTTCCTCAGGACCTCTATTCTTCAAAAGTGAATTACTCGTGCCTCAAAACTGCTCTAGAGACACTGAACTCCTCGCATACCGGTAGTCCTGGTGTTATCATCAGTAAGAACAGCAGTGAGACGGCAGACTTTGACCATGGGAAACGATATGATGAATGTCATGCGGTTGAAGAACAACACTCTGCTCAGAGGTCTATGGCAGGAGTCCATCACTACAAGGAATTTCAAAAATGGATAAATCAATGTGACATTATGGAGGAAAGCGGTTTGCTGATTTCTTCATCGAAGAGGAGGTTTTCGTTCGATGCTTCTCATCGACCCAAGAAAATATGTAGAAGGGAATCAGAAATACAAGAGGCAAACCAGCTATCACATTGGCATTTCAGTGAAAGTAAAGCCGTTTGCCAAGATTGTGATGACACTAATGCAGTACAGATAGAAGTAGAACAAGAGAAGACAAACAACTTACATGACTCTCCACTTAAAATCAAAACTGACACCAAAGACACATGCAAAACTTGCAACAGAACCTTATTACGGGCAGATAACCCAAGGCTCTCTGATCGCTTATCTTCTGAATCTTCTATAATTGAGGAATCAAGTTCTTATCAGAAACTTAAAATTCATTCTCTGAAATCCATTCCTTTTCGTGACTTTCAGGAAACTTTACAAATGATTTTTCCTTCCTATCAGAGTCATGGGCAAGTTCTTGGGACGGATTTAGGAACTGAGGGAATTTCAAAAGTTAACGAAGGTACAAACCAAAGTAAACAGAGCCCTTCTTCTGAACTTTCATTACATCAAACCAGCCCAAACATGTCTGAGAAACTGAATGACATTTCTAGAGTAAGTTCAAAATTGTCTTCAGTTATACAAAAGGATGGACCTCAGGAGACTTTTGAGAATAAAATCTCACTAACGGACTCAGAGCTTGCCCAATGTTTTATATCTAGTGTTCTTCATCCTTCCGTTATCAATAAAATATCAGATTTATTAAAGGAGAACTATCAAAAAGAAATAAGGAAAAGACATAGTTCTGATTTTCAAACATAATTTGGGCATTTTTCTATGCTGTTTTACCAAGAACTACTACAGTATCAAATTTTGTATTATATCTGTGATTAAATATTGGCAACATACATAATAATATATGTTTTTATGTATAATATATGTGTGTATATGTGTGTAAAAGGGCACGTATTGCATGCTTAATTTCTTTTATGTTAGTGAAGTATGCATGATGACTGTATCGTTCCAATGCTTAGTGTCCCTATTGTTTTCATCTCTAGACTAGTGTGTGTAAGATGTGACCCCATACATCTTTGTCTGGAGGCCAAGCCCACAGTGTTATTTTTAAGAGAGTGTGGCAACTTCTATTTCAATTAAGTTTTTTTTGTTTTTATTTCTTCCAGGCCATTGCGGCCCATAGAGCCGGAGCTTATCCCGGTCTCTGTAGCGTGAAAGCGGAACAGGTAATAATATTAATAATCACCTCCTGGACATGACGCTAATCTGACGCAGGTTTTTACTCCAAAGCTAGTGCTTGTACCCACCTGGGTAGAGTGGGATAAATGCGTGTTAAGTGTCTTTCCCAAGGAACACAACGTCGGACCTAGCTTTGCCAGAAATCGAACCTGGGACCTCATGATCCCCAGTCTGGCAGCCTAACCTTTCGGCTACTGATGCCACATTTCAATTAAGTGGTTACCTGTATTGCTTTGAACTGACTTGCTGCCTTTATTAAAGAGTTCTCTAGTGTGTATATCTTTATTGTTTGTTTGCTGCTTAATTAAATGACCCCCCCCCCCCATCTTTCCTGTCACCATGTGTGAAGTCTTGTAGGTTGAATCAGTTTGGGAAATGCATGTATACCGGGATAAGGTAAAGTAAACTAAGTCCTATATTCAGAGTTTAGCGTATGGTATCCAGGAATAGAGTACCGGTTTTCTAAGCACACAGCATAATGTGGTAGTTTGCCATTGCATTCCACACCGCCTTTACTTTCGCCGAATCCGAATAGACGAGCTACCTATTTTGTTGCTGGGTCGACAGGAGGGCAAGAAAGCAAATTGCCCGGACAGGGAATCGAACAAGGGCCTCCTGTGTGGTAGACAGACACTCTACCAACTGTGCCACCAGTGTACTCAGTATGTTTTGTTTCTTCTCTCAATTCACGTTGTTACAGATGGAGACCAGTTATTTGAGTTATAGCTGGTAGAATAGACTTTGTTTGAATGCCACCCTTCTGTCCTGTTCTGTTTTTGGTGGTTCACTTCTTTCTTCTTATGGCTTTGCTATTCTTTCCTTTGTCACTATTCATAATACTCATTCTTTTCAACCTTAAGGCTAGTTCCAACTTTTTTCTTTTTACTATTTTCACGCTCCTTTTTTTTCCTTTAGATTTCAGGGACTTAGTAGTCCAGAGGCAAGGTGTCGGCCTCTCAACCCAAATGTCGTGGGTTCAGGCCCCGCCAACAGCTGAACAAATTTCTCATGTTTTTCTCCGAGTAAAATCTCTTCTCCTCCCATCCCCTGGTCCAGGTAGGTGGATCACCACCTAGTCCTGTCAGAGATGGAAGATGGAAGATAAAAAGGACGTTCCGTGTTTAAATCACAACACTATGTGTACATTAAAGATCCCTTGGCTGTTTACAGGGCAGTCCGGATAAAATTTAAAAAAATCCTACCAAAAACCCGAGATCACCTTAGTTATGGATGTGGGTAAATCAAATTCAATCCAAATTAAATTTGTTAAAACTTTAGATTTCTATCACCTTCTACTTATATACTTGTATCGCTTCTTAACCCCCCCCCCCACCTGACCCCAATGGATTGGGGAATATGGTCCCATACCCCCATCACTTGGCTGTCAAAATAAATAGAATAATAAATATCAACAGTATCCAGGGATCAAGTCTCATACCCGCACCTCCCCCAGTTTATTGATTCCCATCCCCCAAGCCCCAAGGAGATCGATACCCGGTGTCAAGATCCCTTGCCCCTTCCCTAATATCTCGTTCTCTCACAGCCCCTATTCTTTTCTTCCGTTTCTGTCTTCTTTATCCCCCCCCCACCCCCTGTTTCCTCCTATCAATATTTTGCCATGACGTTTTGTGTGTTATTGTGAATGTTGACTTAAAAGTAAAGTAAAGTAAAAATTCCTTCAATGCCATTACGGCCCATGGATGTTATGATAGAGCCGGATCAAATTCTGGTTATTATGGCGTGAAGTGGAATAGGTAATAATAATCACCTCCTGGACAGTACGCTAATCTGACACAGGTTTTTTAATTCCCAAGCTAGTGCTTGTACCCAATTGCACCTGGGTTGAGTGGGGGAAATGCGTGTTAAGTGTCTTTTCCAATAAAATCAACGGTGGACATAACTTTGCTAGGATTTGATTTCGAATCTCATGATCCTAAGGCCGGCAGTCTAACAACCTGGCCATCGACGCCACTGTTTTCCCTCCGTTTCATCCTTTTTTTTTATCGTGACGTTGTTGTGTGTTATTTTAAATGTCGTCTCAAAGGGTTTGCCATTAATCTGACGAATTATCATAATAATAATATGCGAAAACTTATGTATTCCTGTTGTCCTTTTTAAAACAAATGATATTGGATTTTGCCCACCTTTGTTCTCCCTTCACTTCTCTATGGCGATTTACTGAGTTATAGCTGGGGTGAGTGGGTGGGAAGATAAATCATGCAAAAGACCAGCGATTTGTCCAGGCGGGGCCTGTCGTATATCGCCTGTTCCGCTAAAAGAGGTTATAGACTTGGAGGTAGAATCTGGATCTGGCTCTATGGACCTTTGGACCTTGTAGATTTAATCACAACGACACTGGTTCAAGCCCGGCGTCTGAACATTGTAGATTTAATCACAACGACACTGGTTCAAGCCCAGCGTCTGAACCTTGTAGATTTAATCACAAGGACACTGGTTTAATCCCAACGACACTGGCCCTTAATATAGTGTTGTAGATTTAATCACAACGACACTGGTTCAAGCCCCACGTCTGAACCTTGTAGATTTAATCACAACGACACTGGTTCAACAAAACGCGTCTGGACCTTGTAGATTTAATCACAACGACACTGGTTCAATCCCCGTCTATAGTGTTTGTAGATTTAATCACGACACTGGTTCAAGCCCCATGTCTGGCCCTTGTAGATTTAAATCACAACTACGCTGGTTCAAGCCCCACGTCTAGATTTTGTAGATTTAATCATAACGACTTTGGTTCAAGCCCCTGGACCTTGTAGATTTAATCCGACCTGGTTTGTAGATTTAATCACAGCGACACTGGTTCAAGTCCCATGTCTGGACCTTGTAGATTTAATCACAACACTGGTTCAAACGACACTGGATTCAATCACAACCCCACGTCACGACCTTGTAGATTTAATCACAACGACACTGGTTCAAGCCCCATGTCTGGACCTTGTAGATTTAATCACAACGACACTGGTTCAAGCCCCATGTCTGGACCTTGTAGATTTAAATACAACGACACTGGTTCAAGCCCCATGTCTAGGACACTGGTTCAATCAAAACTAGTAATATAGTGTTGTAGATTTAATCACAACGACACTGGTTCAAGGACCTTGTAGTTTTTAATCACCCCGATCGTCTGGACCTTGTAGATTTAATCACAACGACACTGGTTCAAGCCCCATGTCTGGACCTTGTAGATTTAATCACAACGACACTGGTTCAACCCCCGTCTGGACCTTGTAGATTTAATCACAACGACACTGGTTCAAGCCCCCGTCTGGATTTTGTAGATTTAATCACGACACTGGTTCAAGCCCCACCGTCTGACCTTGTAGATTTAATCACAACGACACTGGTTCAAGCCCCCGTCTGGACCTTGTAGATTTAATCACAACGACACTGGTTCAAGCCCCATGTCTGGACCTTGTAGATTTAATCAACGACACTGGTTCAAGCCCCATGTCTGGACCTTGTAGATTTAATCACAACGACACTGGTTCAAGCCCCCCCGTCTGGACCTTGTAGATTTAATCACAACGACACTGGTTCAAGCCCCCCGTCTGGACCTTGTAGATTTAATCACAACGACACTGGTTCAAGCCCCACGTCTGGACCTTGTAGATTTAATCACAAGGACACTGGTTCAAGCCCCACGTCTGGACCTTGTAGATTTAATCACAAGGACACTGGTTCAAGCCCCACGTCTGGACCTTGTAGATTTAATCACAACGACACTGGTTCAAGCCCCCCGTCTGGACCTTGTAGATTTAATCACAACGACACTGGTTCAAACGTCTGGACCTGTAGATTTAATTTTAATCACAATGACACTGGTTCAAGCCCCACGTCTTGACCTTGTAGATTTAATCACAATGACACTGGTTCAAGCCCCACGTCTTGGACCTTGTACATTTAATCACAACGACACTGGTTCAAGCCCCACGTCTGGACCTTGTACATTTAATCACAAGGACACTGGTTCAAGCCCCACGTCTGGACCTTGTACATTTAATCACAAGGACACTGGTTCAAGCCCCACGTCTGAACCTTGTACATTTAATCACAAGGACACTGGTTCAAGCCCCGTCTTGTCCTTGTAGATTTAATCACAAGGACACTGGTTCAAGCCCCACGTCTGAACCTTGTACATTTAATCACAAGGACACTGGTTCAAGCCCCACGTCTTGTCCTTGTACATTTAATCACAAGGACACTGGTTCAAGCCCCACGTCTTGTCCTTGTACATTTAATCACAAGGACACTGGTTCAAGCCCCACGTCTAGACCTTGTACATTTAATCACAACGACACTGGTTGAAGCCCCACATCTGGCCCTGGTGGGTTTTGTTTTCACAACTTTGCAGTGGTATGAAAGCTACTTCCTCTACTTTCCTCACCTGACTCCAGGTGTGAAAAGATCTTGTCAGAGGCGTTTGTACTGCATGCTGCCCCGGGAATTGAGGACTGAATGAAATGGTCTGCTGGGGGATAAATGATGTGCAGTCGGTGAGCCTGCACTTGTGTGGGAATACGAACTGTAAATCCGTTTTTATCTTTTATCGTTTAAAAACAAAAATCACCCACAGTTTTTATAATTTCAAGTAGCCCAGCGTTGGAAAAAAGTTCTGTCAACCCTTGAAATGAAAGTGCATATTAAAATGCATGTAATATATAATTTAAGACGCAGAAATCCACAGAAATGACATATCATTGGGCTAGAGCACAGAAATCCACAGAAATGGCATATCATTGGCTATAGCTAGAGCACAGAAATCCACAGAAATGACATATCATTGGGCTATAGCTAGAGCACAGAAATCCACAGAAATGACATATCATTGGGCTATAGCTAGAGCACAGAAATCCACAGAAATGGCATATCATTGGGCTATAGCTAGAGCACGGAAATCGAAGGTAGAGTAACCAAGGAAGGCTCAGAAAGGGAAATAGCACAATATAAATAGATTGTATTCAATCTACAGGATGTGGTACCAAGAGACCACAGTTGTAAAGAGATTGACACTTTATAGTTAGAAATGAAACGCGTCACAGGTTCATCAAAGATTTATGCAATACATCATATAGGCTTTGTCATGATACCAAAGGGAAAACAGACTTGATGTTGACATCATTTAATTCAGAGTTTCTGTGTGATATTGCATTAAAAATAGCACGAAATAGCAGTTCATAAAGTGAAGCCTCATCAATAACCTACACACTCTTAGAAGCGTAGACAAAGGCAACAGGAATTATATTGATGAGACGGACTGCTCACTTTAACAAGTCTGCTATCCACACTTGAATACAGTTATTTAGAAATTATATTTTGAGGCAGTGATAAAATAATATTTGCTCTTTCGGGAGTAAGCGGAACCAGAACATATTTCAAATATGGACAGAAATGAGATATATCAATAATGAAGTAATAAATGTCGAGAGACAAAAATAAAGCAAAAAATGCTAGCAAGCATTGAAAAGGCATCACCATTTTAAATTCAAATAAAAGCCCACAAATCTTAATTCTTAAAGATAAATTTGATTCAACAGATTCTTTATTCATTTACCAATCATCTGGAACCGGCATTGACGAAATCTTTTCTTTCTTTCTTTATCAGTTCCCATTCTACCCTCCGGTGTATGTGTTTTAGATGTTCAAAATGATCTTTCTGGAGGATGCCCTGTCCTGACATTTTCTGTTTCCGTCCGTGAAAGTTAAATTTCTTTGCGTTCATGCCTCTTTTATATCTTCTCACTTTCTCCGAGGTCTGTCTTTTGGTCTTTTACCTTGAGTTTTAGCACTGTATACTGATTTAGCTATTCTATTGTCCTTCATGCCCAAACCATCTCAGTTGATTCATTTCTAACATAGTTTTTATACTATCTGCTTTGGTTCGATCTCTTATTGTTGTGTTTCTGATTTTGTCTCTTATAGTTTTCCTACTACTCTTCTTAGATATTTCATTTCGGTGCTTTTGTACTTTTTTTAAAAATGATTGCTGATATATGTGTCTCTTCAGAACATAATTTTAAAAATAATAGGCAGTGGTAGGTGCTTGCCCCTGGCGGGAACTAAGCGGCCTCCACCCACCATCAGTCTCTTGCTGTCTTCCAGGTGGGTCTTGGCTTACCAAAAACTAAGGGAGTTAACCCCGACAGAAAATCAAAACATGCTGCCTTGCAGGTGGGTCTTAAATGACCAAAGGCTAAGGGCGATAACCCTGACAGAAAATCTAAACCTGCTGCTTTGCAGGCGGGTCTTAGCAGACCAAAGACTAAGGGAGTTAACCCGGACATAAAATCCCAGTCAGGCCCTGCAGGTGCAGGGGATCTCAATGTGACTGCCCCACCACTTGCTTCATCTGTTTGCCCAAACCCAACTGGTTCAGAGAAACAAAGATACAATATCCGGATTGATCTTAACCCGGACTGTGATTTGAGGAACATGGAAAATTAGGGCAATAAACGGAAAAGAGTATAATTAGCTGAAGAAATGGAAACATTTAAATTAGATATTGTGGCCATCACAGAAGCAAAGAAAAAGGACAAGGACTAGAAAATGTCGGGCCGAATTGCACTTTAATCTTCCCAGGAGTAGCTAGTAGATGTCAAAGATAGAGTTAAAGCAGGAGCTTGCCTCCAACCTCCAAGTGCCAACACCTTTTTCTCACATACAAATATCTACGAATATACAACAAGAGTAAATGAAGACAGGAGTGGAAAATATATCATAGACTAGATAATAGTTAGCAGCTCTCTTTCTTACAGTACAATGGATGCAAGAGTAAACAGAGGAGCTGAAATATTTAGTGATCATCACCTAGTGATTGCAAAAACAAGATAACTGACTAAGGAAAACAAACTGAAAAGCATAGAGAAAAAATCTACTTATCTCAAAATAGAAGAACTAGATAAAACAAAAGTAAAACAAATATATCAATCTAGGATGAACAGATTTATCAGTGAAAGGCAGATGGATCTGAATAAAAAGCTCTATCGAATAAATGATGCTCCTCATTTTTACTGAGAAGGAAGCAAATTAAAGGAAATAGGAAAAGAATAGCATTGTGAAATGTGATTGTCAAAACTAAGATCAAAAGAAAAGAAAGAAGCCTGGAAGAAATACTTACAAAGAGGTCAGATGATAGGATAGATTACATGTGTAAAAGAGCAATTGCCAAGGAGGAAGTGAGGAAAGCAAAACAGAAACAATGGGGAGAGTGTGGAGAAAGGCTTCAAGAAAGAAGAAGAAGAAGAAGAAGAAGAAGAAGAAGAAGAAGAAGAAGAAGAAGAAGAAGAAGAAGAAGAAGAAGAAGAAGAAGAAGAAGAAGAAGGAGGAGGAAGCGGAGGAGGAGGAGGAGGAGGAGGAGGAGAATAATAATAATAATAATAATAATAATAATAATAATAATAAGAAGAAGAAGAAGAAGAAGAAGAAGAAGAAGAAGAAGAAGAAGAAGAAGAAGAAGAAGAAGAAGAAGAAGAAGAAGAAGAAGAAGAAGAAGAAGAAGAAGAAGAAGAAGAAGAAGAAGAAGAAGAGAAGAAGAAGAAGAAGAAGAAAAAGAAGAAGAAGACGAAGAAGAAGAAGAAGTAGAAGAAGAAGAAGAAAAAGAAGAAGAAGAAGAAGAAGAAGAAGAAGAAGAAGAAGAACAAGAACAAGAACAAGAAGAACAAGAAGAACAAGAAGAACAAGAAGAAGAAAAGCAGAACAAAAACAAGAACAAGAACAAGAACAAGAACAAAAAGAAGTACAAGAACAAGAATTAGAACACGAACAAGAACTAGAACAAAAACACAAGAACAAGAACAATAATTAAAACAAGAACAAGAATAAGAAGAACAAAAATGGTATTAATAAGGACGAAAATGACAAAGCATTATATCTAAAAGAATTTCAAATGGAAAAAAAGAAATAAGAACAGAAAATAATATACGATAAGTCTCTCAAGCGTAGAGCCTGTGTGATTAATTAATGGCGTGTGGCTACATACCTTCATACGACGTTTTACTCCATCTTTTGGTATTGATCAGCTTTAAATTATGAAAGCTTATGCATTTGATTTGTGTCAGATTTCAGTCTGATTGAAAACTAAAGACATGGTTAGAACATAATAATGTTTGACAAGAGAACAGAAATAATCTACAATATCGTAATGAAGTATGAAGAGTTCGTAAGTCATCTTAGAACCTTCTCAATGCTCGTTAGAAGTTTATCTGTGCTAATAATAATTAATAGTTTGACTGTTGTTGTTTTTTTCTTCTGATTTCCCAGATTGTTATATTTTCCTTTTCATTTCAAATGACAAGCCGCCAGCGGTAGATTTCATCTCAACTGAAGTATATTTTGCCAATAGAGATACCCAATTGCAGAAGAGAATGCCTCAACTTTTCCAAGCCTCGTGAAGGCAAGAACAGCTGCCACCAGGGTTTCAAAGACGCCTCTATGGTCCATCTATACAAAAGGAAAATAAACAAACAATTCTGTAACAGGCATTGTGGGAATTTCGCTTCTCTCAATCGCCAGCAACATCCTGGCTAAAATTCTGCTAAAATCGCTTCAACGTGCACCTTCAACAAAACCTAATCTACCTGAGTGATAGCCAGCCAGTGACGGCCTCTAAACCAAAAGGTAGTGGGTTAGAGCACCACTAACGGTTGAAACATTTTCTCGAGTTTTTCGAGCAAAATCTTTGGTCTAGGTAGATGGATCGACACCTAGTCCCATCGGAGACAGACAATAAATGGGAGGTCTCGTGTGCAGATCACAACACTATACGCACGTTAAAGATCCATTGGCTGTTTACAGGGCAGTCCGGGTAAAATTGACAATCCTGCGAAAAACCCCGAGGTCGTCTTAGTTGTGGATGTGGGTAAACCAAATCAAATCAAATCAAATTAAAAAGCCTGAAAGCCCATGTGGTTTGAGACAAAGACGCACTACACTGGGCACGATCTTTGATGTCCGACAATTAGATCTACAAGAAATGGATGCAGGCTTTGCCGCGTTTTATACAAACCACATTTTGGCCGTGTGGGAAGCAAGCATCAATCCTTCGCGATTTTCAGCTTCTCTATGTTCTCTTACGAAATAAAGACAGCCGTTTGTTACGACTGCCTTTCTTATGCTCCTTGTTCGGCTTGCTTCAATGCATGGTTTCACATGACCAACAATACAAGGTCCGATTACGCATTTCATACCCAACAAATTGATACCGGTACTTTTTATTGGTTTGTTCCGTCTAGTTTGGGCTTTCATACTTTTGATGCACACAATTGTTTAAGCAATAACGAGTCTGGGCTGATATGAATGAGTGTGTTGAAAGATTCATGGTAGTTATACCAGGAAGGAAACAATTTTCGCGACGACAAATGCCATTAATTTATAATGCACGCTATGCGTGTGAGGAATTTCCTCAAAGAAGTTAACACCAGGCAGCTTAACAAAAGCTAAAATTGTAGATAGATTTATTAAAAAATGGAAGAAAAATAATATACATAAAAGTAAGTGCATGTATAATGTGGGTATTTTTTTTATTGTAACCAAGTCTATAGCGTGCAATCTACGTCGCATAGCAAGAGTAGATCTAGCATTAACGTGTGAAATAAAATCTTCCTAGAATCTAGGCATGCTTTTGCTGTGACGTAACACAGCTGACTGCATTTACCTGTTATAATGCGTTTAGACGTTATGATACTCTTATGACACCAACCCTGACAATGACAATGAGCGGTGAATCTATCGTAATTATATTTCGCCTTAGTTCTATCCTTTTTCATTCATTAGTAATACAATTGCACATTTTATCTCACGTTTTATGAAAGGCTTGACACACAGTGTTTTCAATTCTTTTTTGGGTTGTTGTATTCTTGGGTTGTTGTTGTTGTTACATACATACATACATACGCACACACACGGACATACATACATACAACACACACACACACACACACACCGTGCTTATATACCTACATGCACATATACATACATATATACATATATACATAGATACATACATACATACATACATACATACATACATACATACATACATACATACATACATACATACATACATACATACATACATACATACATACATACATACATACATACATACATACATACATACATACACACACATTACGTACATACATACATACTCACATAAATACATTCTTTCTTTCTTTATCAGTTTCCATTCTACCTTTGGGTGTATGGGTTCAGATGCCCGAGATGATCTTTTCTCCAGGATGCCCTGTCCTAGCATTTTCTTTTTCCTTCCAAAAATGTTAAATTTCTTTTTTTCAATGCCTCTTTTATATCTTCTTCCCAATTTCTCCGAGGTCTGCCTTTTGTTCTTTTACCTTGAGTTTTAGCACTGTATACTGATTTAGCTATTCTATTGTCATTCATTCTGTTTACATGCCCAAACCATCTAAATTGGTGTATTTTTATCTTAGTTTTTATGCCATCTGCTTTGGTTTGATCTCTTATTGTTGTGTTTTTGATTTTGTCTCTTATAGTTTTCCCTACTTCTCTTCTTAGATATTTCATTTTAGCTGCCTGTACTCTACTGTGTTCTCTACTGTCTAAGGTCCAGGTTTCACTGCCATAGGGGAGAGTTGGACAATAAACTGTGTTGTGTACTGCCATTTTGGTTTTTGTTGACAATTTTTGTTTACCTACAAATGCCTTTCCGTAGATGGTTATATATTGCACTTGCCTTTTTGATTCTCTGGCTGATTTCTTCTCTTAGTTTCCCTCAGAGTTCATTATCACTCCTAGTTAATTGTAGCTGTGAACTTGTTCTAAATTCTCCCTGCTTAATTTAAGATTTTGTGTTTTAGCTTCCCTAGTTACTAGCATTGTTTTGGTTTTCTTTGCATTTACTCTCATTCCTCTTTTATTTATTTCAATGTTCACAATGTTGATATTCGACTAAAGATCACCTTCTGTTTTTCCAAACAGAACTAAATCATCAGCAAATGAAAGCATTGATACATTTACTGGTTTGAGCTTCCACATACCTACGTTAATTTATTTTCTTCGTTTTTGAGGATGCCTTTGCGACTGAATCCATAAATGTGATAAACAAAAGAGGACTTAGGATACAATCCTGTCTTACCCCTATATCTACGTCAAATTCTGCAGATGTGTTTCCAGCTACTCTCACAGCACATGTTGGTTTATTGTAAAAACTTTTAATGGCTTCTATTAAATTTTGCTCTACATTGTGTTCTTTTAAGGAATGCCATAGTTCGTCCCTCCTCACAGTGTCAAACGCTTTTTCTAGATCTATAAAACATAGGTGCAAGTCAATGTTTCTCTTAAGAAATTTTTCTATTATTTTATCTAATTGTAGAGATGTGGTCTAGTACACTTCTTCCTGATCTAAATCCACTCTGATGCTCTTCAATTTGATCCTCTACTCTTTTCCTTAGTCTCATTTCCAGTATCCTGGCACACATTTCCTGGTACGCTAAGTAGTGGTATCCTCTATAGTTTGAGCATTCCATAGTTGATCCTTTCTTATGTATTGGTACTACCGTTGCCTTTTTCCAATCGTCTGGCACCTGTTTGGACTTTCATGCTTGTTGGCATGTTGCATGTGATAGTTTCTCTGCCTCTCTCCCTTGGTTTTTAATCATTTCTGGATATACTTGATTTGCTCTTGGGGCTTTTCCTAATTTCGCTTTTCTTATAGCTGTTTGGATTTCTTCTATTGATATATCTACATCTTCAGCTGTCTCCTCTGGATTACTTGTTACTCTTACTAATTGATATTTACTCATTGTTTCATATGTTCTGGAGGGATTATGTAATTGTTGAAAATACTTTTTCCACGCTTCCATGATTTGGCTGTC
Source organism: Doris montereyensis (assembly GCA_037039925.1). Taxonomy (NCBI): domain Eukaryota; kingdom Metazoa; phylum Mollusca; class Gastropoda; order Nudibranchia; family Dorididae; genus Doris; species Doris montereyensis. The sequence continues at coordinate 80,327 of JAXRKP010000113.1, read as the reverse complement.
TTCTTTCATTATCTCTCCTTTGGCATTCTTAATTTATCGTATTGGGCATGCTTTAGTCTTTCTCATGCTCTTTATTCCCCCCCACACACCCCCCCCCCCACCTCCCCGAACAGCGTTTGATTTCCTTGATAGTTTTCTTGAAGTCTTTGTCCAAACTCTTCCCATTGTTCCTATTTTGCTTTCCTAACTTCCTCTTTGGTGATAGTTATTTTATTAAAGTAATCTATTATATCCTCTGGTCTCTTTGTTTGCAAGTATTTTTTCCAAGCATCCTTCTTTTCTTTGATATTAGTTTTGACATTCTCATTCCACCATGCTGTTCTTTTTCCATCTCCTTTAATTTGTTTCCTACTACATACCTTTTCAGTACAACTGAAGAATGTTTCTTTATACAATTGCCACTTTTCTTCTATCGTGTTATCATTCAAATCCATCTGCCTTTCACTGATAAATCTTTTTATCCTAGATTGGTATATATCTTTTGCTATTGGTTTATTTAGTCCTCTATTTTGAGTTTAGTAGTTTTCTTCTCTTTCAGGGTTTTCTGTTTGTTTTCTTCAGTCAGTAATCTCATTTTGCCAATCACTGGGTGATGATCACTAAATATTTCTGCTCCTCTGTTTACTCTTGCATGCAATGTACTGTAAAAAAGGGAGCTGCTAACTAATATGTAGCCTATGATTGACTTTTTATACTTGTATATTTGTGGATATCTTTATGAGGAAAAAAGGTCTTGGCTATTTTCATGTTATTCTTTAGGCAAAAATCTATTTGCCTCTCTCCATTTGGAGAAGTTGTTGTTTCTCCTTCTTTATCTATTACTCCTCCTGGTGTTTCTACATTATTGCCTGCTCTAGCGTTTAAATCTTCTAAAACTATTAGTTCCTGTTTGTTTTTAAGATTCTCTGCAGCTATTTGTAAATCGTTTTCGAAGGTATCTTTTTCTTCTTTAGTGGCGTCTTCGTTTGGTCCATATGCTATTAATAATTTTACTTTCTCTTCCTTTTGGTTTAATATTTACCTCTAATAGCCGTGGGCTTATAACTTTCCAACTTTCTAGTAGCTTTTTATGTCTTTTATGCACTAGGAGACCTACTCCTGCTCTAGCTCTATCTTTGACATCTACTCCTGAGGATTAAAATATGATTTGGTCCTACATTTTCTATTCCTTGTCCTTTTTTCTTTGTGTCTGTAATAGCCAAAATGCCTACTTTTGAAATTTTCCATTTCTTCAACTAATTCTAACTCTTTTCCATTTGTTGCCCTAACGTTCCATGTTCCAAAAATCACAGTCCGTGTTCGTTTCCATTTTCTTCGTTGAAAGGTCAAGCCGGTTACATTATATTTATTTCTCTGCATCAGTAAGGTTTCGGATAATCAGGATTAGCCCACTGTACCCTAGGTAGATGGTGGGGCTGCCACCTTGAGGCCCTCTACCAGGCCTTGTTATTTTCTCTCAGGGTTAAGTCCCTTAGCCTTTGGTCAGCCAAGACCGACCTGCAAGGCAGCAGGAGACTCGTGGAGGGCGGGATCATCTAATCCCCGTACAAGTGCTTACCTGTCCCCTGCCTGGCACATAAATACATACTTACCTAAATACATACATAATTGCATACATACATACATACATACATACATACACATACAGACATACATAGATACAAACTTACACACATACATACATATCAGGACAGTCAATTATTAATGCAATTATTGTTGTTGTGAACTCAATTGTTAAGCAAATTTCACATTTGACAAAATAGTGGTTTTATATGACCCTCGCACCAAAAGGGATAATATTGTACTTTAATTGATTTTTTTTGGAATCACATGGTTTCAAAATAACTGCCCCCTATGAGGTCCACCATCAACAACAAAGAGCTGGTATTAAATTTCCTGAAAAGAGAAGGAGAAACTCTCAAAAAAAAACCCCATCCACAAACGACCATAAAATGTTTATCAAATGGAAACTTTAGACTTGAATAATGTTTATTGGTGGGTCAGACGTTTAAGTAGTGAACACAAAGATGAGTCAATGCCTACCCTAACAGACGAAACATGTACTGGTCGCCCAACTACTGTTTGCGTCAACAAATGTCAATAAAGTCCAAGCAGAAATGCTTGTCAGATCTGACAGGCGAACAAGGCTTGATGAATTGGCATTAACCCTAGAGGCAAGCCATAAAAGTGTTTTTCTAAAGTCTGTGCCCGTTGGGTACCTCGACATGTCACACCGACCTCATCACAGGATTCAAAAGAGGGAATTGCTACAGAGCTGTTGCTGCTCAGCAACAGTGACAGTTCTTGTTTCCAAAGGTTTGAAAACCTTTCAAGGGCTTGAGTTTAAAAAGCTTGAGATAAAAGACTTGGGTCCATTATTATGAACCAGAATCTAAAGGACGATCGATGGAAAGGCGGCACCGCCCATCTCCGGTACCGAAAAACATTTAGGACGGTCAAATTATGGCGACAGTCTATTGGGGCAGCATTGAAATGGCCTGAAGCAAGAATTCGTCAAGTGAGACATTATTTGGAAATGGAAGTATGGAAAAAGATTGTTTTCATCACGATAATGCCTGCCACACACGAGTATTGTGACATGAGAGGCAATCACTTCCTTTGGATGGACAACCACGCTGGATCTAGCTCCTTCTGACTTCCATTTATTCGGTCCACTGCCCAGAAGCCCTGAGAGACCATCTATTCGGTCCACTGACAGAAGCCTTGAGAGGCCCATTCGGTCCACTGACAGAAGCCTTGAGAGGCCATCCACTGACAGAATTCGGTCCACTGACAGAAGCCTTGAGAGGCCATCTATTCGGTCCACTGACAGAAGCCTTGAGAGGCCGGTCTATTCGGTCCACTGACAGAAGCCTTGAGAGGCCATCTATTCAGTCCACTGACAGAAGCCTTGAGAGGCCACCTATTCAGTCCACTGGACAGAAGCCTTGAGAGGCCATCTATTCAGTCCACTGACAGAAGCCTTGAGAGGCCATCTATTCGGTCCACTGACAGAAGCCTTGAGAGGCCATCTATTCGGTCCACTGACAGAAGCCTTGAGAGGCCATCTATTCAGTCCACTGACAGAAGCCCTGAGAGGCCATCTAGCCCTGAGAGTCCACTGACAGAAGTCCTGAGAGGCCATCTATTAGGTCCACTGACAAAAGCCTTGAGAACGACGACGAAATAAAGATTGCTGTCAAGAATTGGCTGAAAAATCAAACGTCATAATTTTACGAGGCTGGTATACATGGCCTGACTAAACGGTGGACACTGGCTATTACAGAGAGGTGAAAACTTTAGATATTTGATCCTTATTGTGTGGCTTCAATTTGATGTAGGGTACTTGTTATGTATACATTTACCTCACAGCAATAAACGAAATTGCATTAATTATTATCTGCCCCTAGTACATACATACATACATACATACATACATACATACATACACATACATACATACATACATACATACATACATACATACATACATTACATACATACATACACACATACATACATACATACATACATACATACATACATACATACACATACATACATACATACATACATACATACATACATACATACATACATACATACATACATACATACATACATACATACATACATACATACATACACATACATACATACATATTTACACACACACACATACATACATACATACATACACACATACATACATACATACACACATACATATTTACACACACATACATACATATACATATTTACATACACATACATACATACATACATACATACATACATACATACATACATACATACATACATACATACATACATACATACATACATACATACATGCATACATACATACATACATACATACATACATACATACATACATACATACATACACATACATACGTACATACATACATACACACACACATACATACATACACATACACATACATACACATACATTACATACATACATACATACATACATACATACATACATACATACATACATACATAATTTATTAACATAAGTAGTAGCTCGTTATTGAATAATGTGTCATCTAAACACTTTTATCTTTTTCTCAGGAGTGTGAGAATTTCAATGTGTAATAATTATTAACACAATGTCAACTCCTTAAACGTATGTGATTGAATTTAGTGATAGCATTCGATTACAGCATACAAACTGCATTGGTAGTTTTAAAACTTTAAGCTTGTGACAACGATGGCTGTCGATGTAACCAGAACAGTTGTCGACATGACCATGTATTGATAAATCCAGTTTAATGAAAATGCGAATCAATGAAATTTTAAAGAGATAAGCCCAAGTAAACAAGGCACACGAAAATGGTGAAAGGTTTACACAAATGATAGATGCAGATACTGTAAATGGTTCTAAATATCCCTGTTTTTACAGTAATCTAGCTACCCACCAAAGTTCTACCACCAAATTGTGTGAAAGTCGTTTGAATGCTTCTTATGTGATTCTTCTAGCAAACAGACAAACAAACTAACAGATAAGCCAATGCCGACATAAATGTTAACTCATTGCCGAAAATACTGGTGGCGATATAGATTCTTAGAAAAAATAATAATAGTGATAATAATGATAATGATGATACTGTTACTACTGCTGCTGCTACTGCTGCTTTACTGCTGCTGCTGCTACTGCTGCTACTGCTGCTGCTGCTGCTGCTGCTACTACTACTACTACTGCTGCTGCTGCTGCTGCTACTGCTGCTGCTACTGCTGCTGCTGCTGCTGCTGCTGCTACTGCTGCTGCTGCTGCTGCTGCTGCTGCTACTGCTGCTGCTGCTGCTACTGCTGCTGCTGCTGCTGCTGCTGCTGCTGCTGCTGCTGCTGCTGCTGCTACTGCTGCTGCTGCTGCTGCTACTACTGCTACTGCTACTACTACTGCTACTGCTACTACTATGCTGCTGCTGCTGCTGCTGCTGCTGCTGCTGCTGCTGCTGCTGCTGCTGCTGCTGCTGCTGCTGCTGCTGCTGCTGCTGCTGCTGCTGCTGCTGCTGCTGCTGCTGCTGCTGCTGCTGCTGCTGCTGCTGCTACTGCTGCTATTTCTGCTTATTACTACTGCTACTGCTGCTGCTGCTGCTACTACTACTACTACTGCTGCTGCTGCTGCTGCTGCTGTTGCTGCTGCTGCTGCTTGCTTATTGCTGCTACTGCTGCTACTGCTACTACTACTGCTGCTGCTGCTACTACTGCTGTTTGCTGCTGCTGCTGCTGCTGCTGCTGCTGCTTGCTGCTGCTGCTGCTGCTGCTGCTGCTGCTGCTGCTGCTGCTGCTGCTGC
>JAXRKP010000113.1:55000-67500 GCA_037039925.1 Doris montereyensis | reverse complement strand
AAGAAGAAGAAGAAGAAGAAGAAGAAGAAAGAAGAAGAAGAAGAAGAAGAAGAAGAAGAAGAAGAAGAAGAAGAAGAAGAAGAAGAAGAAGAAGAAGAAGAAGAAGAAGAAGAAGAAGAAGAAGAAGAAGAAGAAGAAGAAGAAGAAGAAGAAGAAGAAGAAGAAGAAGAAGAAGAAGAAGAAGAAGAAGAAGAAGAAGAAGAAGAAGAAGAAGAAGAAGAAGAAGAAGAAGAAGAAGAAGAAGAAGAAGAAGAAGGAGAAGGAGAAGAAGAAGAAGAAGAAGAAGAAGAAGAAGAAGGAGAAGAAGAAGAAGAAGAAGAAGAAGAAGAAGAAGAAGAAGAAGAAGAAGAAGAAGAAGAAGAAGAAGAAGAAGAAGAAGAAGAAGAAGAAGAAGAAGAAGAAGAAGAAGAAGAAGAAGAAGAAGAAGAAGAAGAAGAAGGAAGAAGAGGAGGAAGAGGAAGAAGGAGAAGAAGAACAACAACAACAACAACAAGAAGAAGAACAAAGAAGAAGAAGAAGAAGAAGAAGAAGAAGAAGAAGAAGAAGAAGAAGAAGAAGAAGAAGAAGAAGAAGAAGAAGAAGAAGAAGAAGAAGAAGAAGAAGAAGAAGAAGAAGAAGAAGAAGAAGAAGAAGAAGAAGAAGAAGAAGAAGAAGAAGAAGAAGAAGAAGAAGAAGAAGAAGAAGAAGAAGAAGAAGAAGAAGAAGAAGAAGAAGAAGAAGAAGAAGAAAGAAGAAGAAGAAGAAGAAGAAGAAGAAGAAGAAGAAGAAGAAGAAGAAGGAGAAGAAGAAGAAGAAGAAGAAGAAGAAGAAGAAGAAGAAGAAGAAGAAGAAGAAGAAGAAGAAGAAGAAGAAGAAGAAGAAGAAGAAGAAGAAGAAGAAGAAGAAGAAGAAGAAGAAGAAGAAGAAGAAGAAGAAGAAGAAGAAGAAGAAGAAGAAGAAGAAGAAGAAGAAGAAGAAGAAGAAGAAGAAGAAGAAGAAGAAGAAGAAGAAGAAGAAGAAGAAGAAGAAGAAAAAGAAGAAGAAGAAGAAGAAGAAGAAGAAGAAGAAGAAGAAGAAGAAGAAGAAGAAGAAGAAGAAGAAGAAGAAGAAGAAGAAGAAGAAAAGAAGAAGAAGAAGAAGAAGAAGAAGAAGAAGAAGAAGAAGAAGAAGAAGAAGAAGAAGAAGAAGAAGAAGAAGGAGAAGAAGAAGAAGAAGAAGAAGAAGAAGAAAGAAGAAGAAGAAGAAGAAGAAGAAGAAGAAGAAGAAGAAGAAGAAGAAGAAGAAGAAGAAGAAGAAGAAGAAGAAGAAGAAGAAGAAGAAGAAGAAGAAGAAGAAGAAGAAGAAGAAGAAGAAGAAGAAGAAGAAGAAGAAGAAGAAGAAGAAGAAGAAGAAGAAGAAGAAGAAGAAGAAGAAGAAGAAGAAGAAGAAGAAGAAGAAGAAGAAGAAGAAGAAGAAGAAGAAGAAGAAGAAGAAGAAGAAGAAGAAGAAGAAGAAGAAGAAGAAGAAGAAGAAGAAGAAGAAGAAGAAGAAGAAGAAGAAGAAGAAGAAGAAGAAGAAGAAGAAGAAGAAAGAAGAAGAAAAGAAGAAGAAAAAGAAGTAAAAATATTTGCACATTAATTCTCCCAGTGAATATACATCTGTCATCTCTTTTGATTCCATTTTAGCACATTTCAAGAAAAGACTACAAAAGGAATTTTGTAGGTAGCGAGTATACCTTCATTTCTGCTTCACGTTTACGAATCAGAAAAAACCCCGGTTTGGCCGCTCATATAATTTTGGAGAACGTATTGAAAGCAGTAACTGTCTGAAACTGTTCATTTTGAGAGTCTCATTACTAGCAACAACGGCACAGTGGAAAAGAAATCAAATCCCAAAGTGTTTCAGAAATAGTGGACCCCTGGTATGACATAACAAAGGCACAAACTGAAGCTGAAGAAAGATTATCTTCAAATTGCCTTTGTTTGTAATAACGATTGCAGTTGTTATTTGTGCAATCAAAACTAGGACATTCTTAAAACTGAATGGATCTCTTCAATCCTGCCTCTCAGTCTCAGACGCAATGCTCATAAACCTCCGACTTGAGATGTGCACGAAGTTGTTTCAGGCTCGACGGTTGTATCGATTTTCCCGAAGAACTGAGGGCAGTCGGAGATGTAACGTGCACGCCATGTTCGAAATCCATCAACAACAGCCTGCTTTGGGCTCGACTACGTTCTATTGGTTACCAACATTCACATTCATCAATGTGCCCAAGGGGGAATATTTTGGAGATTCCAAATGGACTGTACGCTGGTCAGATCATAGTTATACAAGTCGTTCCCATGGGGCAAAGATTAGATATTGATTTCGATGATGCATCTCAGGGTATAGTTGCTTTACGGTTGGCCGTAAGATTCAACCATTATAAGTCTGTTAAAGGAAAATCATTTGCCAGAGCTAAGTTACCCGACCAACGGATAGATTGGGTAACAGAGATGGATTACTTTCCGTTCACAGTTAACAAGTCCTTTTGAATATCTTATCTTTGCAACGGATAGATTGGGTAACAGAGATGGATTACTTTCCGTTCACAGTTAACAAGTCCTTTGAATATCTTATCTTTGCAACGGATAGATTGAGAATCTCATTACTAGCAACAAGATGGATTACTTTCCGTTCACAGTTAACAAGTCCTTTGAATATCTTATCTTTGCAACGGATAGATTGGGTATTCTTAAGAGATGGATTCAATCCTGCCTCTCAGTCTTCCGTTCACAGTTAACAAGTCCTTTGAATATCTTATCTTTGCAACGGATAGATTGGGTAATCATAGAGATGGATTACTTTCTCGTTTCACAGTTAACAAGTCCTTTTGAATATCTTATCTTTGCAACGGATAGATTGGGTAACAGAGATGGATTACTTTCCGTTCACAGTTAACAAGTCCTTTGAATATCTTATCTTTGCAACGGATAGATTGGGTAACAGAGATGGATTACTTTCCGTTCACAGTTAACAAGTCCTTTGAATATCTTATCTTTGCAACGGATAGATTGGGTAACAGAGATGGATTACTTTCCGTTCACAGTTAACAAGTCCTTTGAATATCTTATCTTTGCAACGGATAGATTGGGTAACAGAGATGGATTACTTTCCGTTCACAGTTAACAAGTCCTTTGAATATCTTATCTTTGCAACGGATAGATTGGGTAACAGAGATGGATTACTTTCCGTTCACAGTTAACAAGTCCTTTGAATATCTTATCTTTGCAACGGATAGATTGGGTAACAGAGATGGATTACTTTCCGTTCACAGTTAACAAGTCCTTTGAATATCTTATCTTTGCAACGGATAGATTGGGTAACAGAGATGGATTACTTTCCGTTCACAGTTAACAAGTCCTTTGAATATCTTATCTTTGCAACGGATAGATTGGGTAACAGAGATGGATTACTTTCCGTTCTAGTTAACAAGTCCTTTGAATATCTTATCTTTGCAACGGATAGATTGGGTAACAGAGAGGATTACTTTCCGTTCACAGTTAACAAGTCCTTTGAATATCTTATCTTTGTGAATGAACAGTCATATATGATATATGCTGATGGACCTCTCCTCTTTAGTTATGCTCACATATACTCAAATTTGACTAATATTCGCTAAATCCGATCAAGGTATGACATTTCCATTACAAAACTCCTGCTCTGATGCTGGGATCGCTGTCCGATATAACTCAGCATGTTGTTTTAAAAATATGTACTGACATTCATTATTCTTATTTATTACTAAGCTTCGTAAACTGGAAATTACTTTCAGTGTACATAATTTGTTCAATTTTTTGAAGGAGCAAATCATGTTTTGCCGATTTTGAATAGAGTGTTTGAAAACAAAACAATTTTGTGAATCAGAAAACAAGATTTTAAAGGATCTAACAACGATCATCCTAGAAATGTCTTTGTAAAAGTGTTGCCCTTTACGTTAGTTTGGCCAGGTTTCAGAATCAGATACTAAACTACTCGGCCCATGTTGAAATGATAACCAACAAGAATCTATTGGCTGACTGCACACACGAAGGATAAAATCTGACTTCCGATTCCTGTATGTGTGTGAAAAGTTTAACTGTGCAATACCAAATAAAAACTATTGCCCAACCCCTTCACATGATGTAGACTAGATTACACATGAAGCCTAATCTCTTCATGAACTAGCTGACCTAGAAATCTTCACAATAACAAAATTGGAAATCTGGGAACGGTAGTACCAATATTTAAGAAAGGATCAACTATGGAATGCTCAAACTATAGAGGGATATCACTATTTAGCGTACCAGGAAAAGCGTATGTCAGGATACTGGAAATGAGACTAAGGAAAAGAGTAAAGGATCAGATTGAAGAGCATCAAAGTGGATTTAGACCAGGAAGAAGTGTACAAAACCACATATTTACAATTAGACAAATAATAGAAATATTTCTTGAGAGAAACATTGACTTGCACCTGTGTTTTATTGACTTAGAAAAGGCATTTGACTGTGAGGAGGGACGAACTATGGCATTCCTTAAAAGAACACAATGTAGAGCAAAATTTAATAGAAGCCATTAAAAGTTTTTATAATAAACCAACATGTGCAGTAAGAGTAGCTGGAAACATATCTGCAGAATGTGATGTAGATATAGGAGTAAGACAGTGTTGTATCCTGTCCTCTTTTGTTATCACATTCATTGATTCAGTCGCAAAGGCATCCTCAAAAATGAAGAAAATGAATGTAGGAATTTTGGAAGCTCAAACCAGTAAATGTATGAATGCTTTCATTTGTCTATGATTTAGTTCTGTTTGGAAAATCAGAAAATGACCTTCAGTCGAATATCAACATTATGACCAATGAACTAAATAAAAAATGAATGAGAGTAAATGCAAAAGAAAACCAAAACAATGCTAGTAACTAGGGAAGTTAAAACACAAAATCTTAAATTAAGCAGTGAGAATTTAGAACAAGTTCAAAGTTACAATTACCTAGGAGTAATGATTAACTCAGAGGGAAAACTAAGAGGAGAAATCAGCCAGAGAATCAAAAAGGCAAGTACAGTATACAACCATCTAGGAAAGGCATTTGTAGGTAATCAAGAATTGTCAACAAAACCCAAAAATGCAGTATACAATACAGTTTGTTGTCCTACTCTCCTCTATGGCAGCGAAACCTGGACCTTAGATTGTACAGAATACAGTAGAGTACAGGCAGCTAAAATGAAATATCTAAGAAGACTAGTAGGAAAACTATAAGAGACAAATTCAGAAACACAACAATAAGAGGTCGAACTAAAGCAGATGGCATAAATACTAAGATATAATAAATCAATTGAGATAGTTTGGGCATGTAAACAGAATGAATGACAATAGAATAGCTAAATCAGTATACAGTGCTAAAGTCCAAGGTAAAAGACCAAGAGGCAGACCTCGGAGAAGGTGGGAAAAAGATATAAAAGAGGCATTGAAGCTTAACATTTTTGGAAGGAAACAAAAAATGCCAGGACAGGGCATCCTGGAGAAAGATCATCTCGGGCATCTGAACCCATACACCGAAAGGTAGAATGGGAACTGATAAAGAAAGAAAGAAAGGACAAGATTTAATCCCTGACAACTTCATGAGGGAAAAATTGACCCCTAAGCCATCACCGACCCCCCCCCTTTTTTCTCTCTCTCCACCACATTCATTTAAAGGACACGGCGACAGTAACTTGGTGGCAGATAGTCGCAATGGAGACGGTGCGAGAAATATTGGGCTCGAATTCTAACTTCGCTAGGCCATATGTTGGATCAGATATTTGTCAATCCGCATTGTTGCCATTGGAAACCAGCTATCAATTTCGGAGAGTGTAACATAGTTACTTGCAGTACTGAAGGGGATTCCCCTAATGAAGGAAACCTACGATGTAATCGATTTTAGTGGGTGTAAGACCTTTAGTGAGTTTATAACGTAATCGTTTTGGTGTGCCCTAGTATCGATTCGTTTATAAAGAGACATAATTATATTGAACTTTGTAGTATCGTATCGAAGTGTCTCGTGCTGTCTGGAATGTTGTGGAAATTTCTGATTCTAGATACGTCTTAGTTCCTAGTATGAATAGGACAGTTATTCATGATTGAGAGACAGAGTACAATAATGTAGAGGCAGATTCCACGTCTCGTTACACCACCTTCCATTGGATATAGTTGTGCTTACTTCATTGATTAGTTAATTGTCGACTGTGAGTATAACAAGTAGCCTTGTTATTTTTATTAATCGAGCCTTGGTGTTACTAGATTGTCTGCGTCAACATTTAGATCTAGAGTATATTGCCTTGCTCCATGTATACCTTCGTAAAAGAGAGAAATGATTGTTTGACTGCCATCCCTCTATCGGATTCACTTCTTTTTTCTGGTGTTTTACTCTTCCATTCTTGCATCCTCGCTATGTTTTCCATGAACTCTGCTACTGTGACTGTTCATTTATTCCTGCGTTCCTTACATCCCTTAGTTTTCAGTTTTCTTCCTTTCTTTTTCGATTTTTTAGTTCTGTTCGGCTTTGCTCTAGTGTACAATGTAGTACGGTTTGCTATATATGCTTTTATCATTTCTTATTCTTGCTTCTATCGCAGGTTATTTCTCTCTCCCTGATATTTCTTCCTACTCATGCTTTATTCTATCTCCGTCTTTTTTGCCCCTCCTCCCCCCCCGAACATGTTCTTCATATTTTTTTCTTACCAAGTTCCGCACGTTACTTCGAGTCATTACCAGCTCTACGGCTTTGTCGCCCTTGTCGTTTGCCGAGGGGACACGGTAGTAGTCCAAATGCAAGGCGTCGGCCTCTCAACCAAAAGTTCGTAGGTTCAAGCCCTGACGGTTGGAAACATTTCTCGATTGTTTTCGAGTAAAACTTCCCCTCTCCCCCCCCGGTCCAGATAGGTGAATCGACACTCAGTCCCGTCGGATGCCGACGCAAAATTTGTCAATACATTGTCAACATTCAACACATTAAACACAAACCATAGCCCTAGGCCACATGCAATGGAATGAAAGATTGTAGGACCATATATGTAATAGTAATAGAATAACATAATAACATAAACAAAAACAAAACGTTTTATTTCGTTTAGTGTTTCGCTGTCGTCGTGGTTTATTTAGATTTTTTTATGTGTTTTGATGTTACATTGTTGAATAAATCTTTACTGATAATATTATTCGTTTCCTCTACATTAAAATGTTTTCTTGTTTTGATTGTGCTTGAGAGCCTTTACTACGTGTACAATGTTACAGGTGTGGTGAGTGACACGTCTTCCAACGAACAAATGGGATGGAAGGAGCAAACCTCTGTGTCAGTGTTGTGAACATTTTGATTATTTTAACTTTTTTTATTGTTCTTCTGTTAAATCTTAACAGCAATGGGATTAAAGAGTTATACCACTCTTAATCGTTTTCAATAAAGAAGTTATTCCACTCGTGGAATAGCCAAAGTTTCTAATCACTTGGTCAACTTCGCGATTATTCACTTCGGCTATGTCACTCATGGAATAAATCCTTAAAAAAAATATATTTATGTATATATATATATATATATATATATATATATATATATATATATATATATATATATATATATATATATATATATATATATATATATATATATATATATATATATATATATATATATATATATATGATTCCGAGGTGGTCGATCTTTGTGCGTAAAAGGGTCTATTGCCATGCCAATAAATGTAAACATATGTTGCATTTAGGTTCTACATTGTTTAATGGTTACATGATTGTTTAATTTCAGGATTTTTTCTCCTAGAAGTGGCATTTAACTAAGGAAGATTCCATTAATTCTTAGTCTATAAGTCAGTAGGCCCTTGTTAAATAGGCTAGTGGGATTCGGTAGTCCAGAGGCAAGTTGTCGGCCTCTCAAGCATAAGGTAGTCGGTTCTATTCCCCGCCAACTGTTGACAAATTTTCTCGATTTTTTTCGTGAAAAATCCACCCCATCCCTCCTGATCCAGGTAGGTGAATCGACACCTAGTCCCATCGGAGATGGACGATAAAAAGGAGGTCCCGTGTGTAGATCACAACACTATGTGCACGCTAAAGATCCCTTGGCTGTTAACACGGCAGTCCGTGCAATTTTTAAAAAACACGATACAAAAATCCTATTCAACGTTATTAGAACTGTTATGGCTTCGTGTCGTCTTTTTTTAAACGGGGTTTAGACGCCGTTGTGTGTCATAATAGCCCTCCATATTCCAATATAGAGGCATTACCCTTCACTCTATCCTACCCAAGGTCCTAAACAGAATTCGACACGGAAACTGTTGCAGAGGCATTGGTAAATATCTACAGTCGGCTGGAAATGCCTGATGAAGCACTTACGGATCAAGGGACACAATTGATGTCTGATTGCATGAAGGAGGTGTGAAGATTACTTGGTATCAGTCTGATGACTACAACACCATATCATCCTGTATGCAACGGCTTAGTGGAAAAGTTCAATGGAACTCTAAAGAAAATCTAAAAAGACTGGTCGCTTAACAACCGAGATAGGGGCATTGATTCATCAACCAACTGATTTTTGCATGCAGAGACGTCTTACAGGAATCCACTAAATTTGTTCCATTTGAATTGCTATGGCAGAACTATCAGAGGTCACATGAGAATAATGCGGCAGTTATGGACAAAGGATATCGAGGAGCTAGAGGTCAAGTCTAGTTATCAGTATGTTTTGGAACTGAGAGAAAGCCTGGAAGAGACGAAATTTACTCAGGAAGCGTTTTACCAACTGATACAAATAAGTTGCTTTTACAATGGAAAGGTAATTTCAAGGAAGTAGCAGTTGTTGGGACCAATGACTATAAGGTGCAGATGCAGAACAAGATAAAGACACTTCACGCAAACTTGCTGAAGCGCTTTATTTCTCGGACGGATGAAAACGTCGTCGGTACGGGTATAGGAAAAACAGACGTAACGTCTGTAGTATCGGCAAGATAACAACCTGTCATTACAGTGGCAGAGACGTCGACTGGCAGTGATGGTGGCAGCAATAGACTCCAGCGGCGCACAGTGAGACTCGTGGGGGTGGTGCCTACAGCACAACGGCAGCGGTGGACTAGAGTGTTGGCAATACAACGGGCCAGAGCAACGTTTTCAGCATCCCCTTGTGTTGAGGATAAGTCGCAGACTTTCAACGACGTGACATAGGCATAATATGCTTCACCCAGTAACATCTCTATGAGACTGGCTTCACCAATAACATCTCTATGAGAGTTACTGGCTTCACCCAATAACATCTCTATGAGAGTTACTGGCTTCACCAGTAACATCTCTATGAGATCTTACTGGCTTGTAACATCTCTATGAGAGTTACTGACTTCACCAGTAACATCTCTATGAGAGTTACTGGCTTCACCAGTAACATCTCTATGAGAGTTACTGACTTCACCCAGTAACATCTCTATGAGAGAGTTAACATCTCTATGAGAGTTACTGACTTCACCCAGTAACATCTCTATGAGAGTTACTGGCTTCACCCAGTAACATCTCTATGAGAGTTACTGGCTTCACCAATAACATCTCTGAGATCTTACTGGAATAACATCTCTAGGTGAGAGTTACTGGCTTCACACCCAGTAACATCTCTATGAGAGTTACTGGCTTCACCCAGTAACATCTCTATGAGATCTTACTGGCTTCACCCAGTAACATCTCTATGAGAGTTACTGACTTCACCCAGTAAAATCTCTATGAGAGTTACTGCTTCACCCAGTAACATCTCTATGAGAGTTACTGACTTCACCCAGTAACATCTCTATGAGAGTTACTGACTTCACCCAGTAACATCTCTATGAGAGTTACTGGCTTCACCCAGTAACATCTCTATGAGAGTTACTGACTTCACATCTCTATGAGAGTTACTTTTGCTCTGTCTTTATTAGTGGAGTTGTCACTTATTGTCATATTTCGCCTTTGGCTTCACCCAGTAACATCTCTATGAGAGTTACTGGCTTCACAGTAACATCTCTATGAGATCTTACTGGCTTCACCCAGTAACATCTCTATGGAGTTACTAGCTTCTCCAGTAACATCTCTATGAGAGTTACTGGCTTCACCCAGTAACATCTCTATGAGATCTTACTTCACCCAGTAACATCTCTATGAGAGTTACTGACTTCACCCAGTAACATCTCTATGAGAGTTACTGGCTTCACCAGTAACATTCTACGAGAGTTACTGACTTCACCCAGTAACATCTCTATGAGAGTTACTGGCTTCACCCAGTAACATCTCTATGAGAGTTACTGACTTCACCCAGTAACATCTCTATGAGAACATCATCTCTATGAGAGTTACTGGCTAACATCTCTATGAGAGTTACTGGCTTCTCTCGAGGTGGCGTGGTAGTAGTCTGCAACATCTGCAGATGACCTCGCTGATCTAGAATAGGGGGTCAACAGGAATCTCACCGAGTTCTAAACTTTGGAGACAACCTGGAGCCAGAGGAACGCAAGCATCTATTTGATCTAATCTGCCAATATCAAAGTATATTTTTTAGATTTGTCACATGGATTTCACCTCAGGTGTGCCAGGTCGCCAACGTCCCGATCCTGTGCCTTGCGCAACGCAAAGTGCGTTGGAATTTGAAATTTGAACTGCAAACTCTCTCTCTCTCTCTCTCTCTCTCTCTCTCTCTCTCTCTCTCTCTCTCTCTCTCTCTCTCTCTCTCTCTCTCACATGGATTTCTCTCTCTCTCTCTGCTCTCTCTCTCTCTCAACGTCCTCTCTCTCTCTGTCTCTGGATTTCACCTCAGGTGTGCCAGGTGGAACGTCCCGATCCTGTGCCTTGCTCTCTCTCTCTCTCTCTCGTTGGCTTCTCTCTCTGAACTCTCTCTCTCTCTCTCTCTCTCTCTCTTCTCTCTCTCTCTCTCTCTCTCTCTCTCTCTCTCTCTCTCTCTCTCTCTCTCTCTCTCTCTCTCTCTGTCTCTCTCTCTCTCTCTCTCTCTCTGTCTCTCTCTCTCTCTCTCTCTCTCTCTCTCTCTCTCTGTCTCTCTCTCTCTCTCTCTCTCTCTCTCTCTCTCTCCCTCTCCCTCCCTCCCTCCTCTCTCTCTCCCTCTCGCTCTTCTTTCTCTCTTTCTCTCTCGCTCGCTCCCTCCCTCCCTCCCTCCCTCCCTCTCTCTCCCTCCTCTCTCTCTCTCTCGCTCGCTCGCTCGTTCGCTCTCTACCTCCTCTCTCTCTCTCCTCTCCCTCCTCTGCCCCCTCTCTCTCTCTCTCTCTTTCTCTCTCTCTCTCTCTCTCTCTCTCTCTCTCTCTCTCTCTTTTCTCTCTCTCTCTCTCTCCCTCTCTCTCCTCTCTCTCTCTCTCTCTCTCTCTCTCTCTCCCTCTCTCTCTCTCTCTCTCTCTCTCTCTCTCCCTCTCTCTCTCTCCTCTCTCTCTCTCTTCTCTCTCCTCTTTCTCTCCGTTGTCTCCCTCTCCATCCATCCATCCATCCCTCCCTCCCTCCCTCTCCTCTCCCTCTTCCTCTCCCTCACCCTTTCCCTCTCCCCTCTCTCTCCTCTTCCTCTCCCTCTCCCTCTCTCTCTCCCCCCCCCTCTCCCTCTCCCCTCTCCCTCTCTCCTCTCTCTCTCTCTCTCTCACACACACACACACACACACACACACACACATACATACACAGCCTATGAATCATTTTACTATATCATGCTGAAACCATCCGACCACCAGATCTACTACTATACATCTGGGTCTTACGTTCATGGATAACTTTTAAAAAAAGTTATATTAGAGAGATAAAATATTTACTTAGAAGGAATTGACCTGCCCTCTTTTGATGGAAAGTTTTGCTCAATAGCTTTTCATATCGATGTTTGAGTGGACACCGTAGAAAACAAAGTATATCGAGACGTCACCACAGTTTTCTTTCGATCTCTTGTCAACGATCCTTGTCCACAACGCTAGAATCGATTTCCTGTTGGCGATAGTATTGATTTAGGCAATACATTAAAAAAAACACACACACTCTTTTGAAGTTTGCGGTATACACCTTTGTTCTATTATTTTGTTGTTGTCCACTGCTGTTTTTTAGTGCTCCATTATACAGAATGCAATTAGTTTGATGAGGTGAGTGAACTGAAATACGTCTTGGTATATTTTATGGGGCACGTTTTATTATGACAGTTTCTTTTCTTTCTGCTTTTCTCATTCTTTCCTGCACTTCAAAGCTTTTGCCTGTTTGTTTTGTCTTCCTTATCCATTTTCAAGTTGTCCGCATTATTTAGATAAGATAAGATAAGAAAATATAATTGTATTGATCTCAGATGAGAAAATGGCTTGGTCACATGACACAATTTTACAAAGCTACAAATAAATTTCTATCTAAGCATTAAAAACACAAAGGGGAGTAAGTGAGGGGAATGGGAAAATGGCAAAATTCACTCGATCGTAGACAGTTGTGCTGTCACGTTACGAATAAAATTCACATTCAGACGTTCTATCTGATATAACATAGAAATGTACATGTATATGAA